>JAQIWF010000920.1:0-14672 GCA_034694965.1 Ceratozetes gracilis
TGTTGTTATCTTTAATTACTTGCAAGCTATAATATTCAAAAGCTAATTTGTAGTTTCCAACTACATAATACTGTACACAGCAATACCGATATTATGGACAATAATGACGACAATATAAACCTTTATTGGCCGGTATTGGAGTGTAGATTAGAATTAGTAGATAGGTCAATTAATTACGTCTATTATAAATTGCTCATGAATCATGATCATTGCCTGTATATAGAAGTTTGGTAAATGTTAAGTTTAATACAGGTCAATTTTCCAACTAAAATATAATTAATGTATCTATAAATTCTATTTGATAGGCGAGAGCATAGAACTCAAACCTTGGTAAGTTCAAGTGTTTAGTAGAGATTTCAAAAGTGATATGAATTTGATATATTTGTTCTGGACATTTTAGTAACAAATTCTCCTTCTAATGTATTTGATTTATATCTTGAAGCCTGAGAGCACTCATGGCATCAAAATTCTAGATATTTTCAGATCAAAAATCTTTTCAATTCATTCACTCATATTTGAAGAATATTTTCATATAAAAAAAGGTTTTTATGTTTAATGTATTAAACCAATATATTTAAGACAAATTGTTGTAAACAGGGTCTTATAATAAGACTCATATTCCAAGAACAGATGTGTGTGATAACCAGGGATGGCCAAGCTCCAACTACAGGGGGATTTTTTTAGTGTGGGGAATTTTTCCCAACAGACCTAGTGTCTGTCCATAGACGTAATCTTAAATTTTTGTTCCAATACAATGGGGAAGGGAGGATTCCAAAATTTTTGACGACAGCAAAACTTTTGGATATTTTCTACTCTTTGGTCATCTCTGATGGCTCCACTACACATATTCTAGATTATATCATTAATCTTGCAGGATAGAAAATTCCATTTATACATTAAGCTTTGCTACAATATAATGTATATCCTTGTACAACAAGATAAATAAATAAATAACTAAGGATTCACCCTGGTTTCTATCAGAAGTAAGGATCGATTTTCAATTCTCAAATTACTCACATAAACTCAATTATTAGGAAATAAATTGGTTCTAGTTTAGTTACTAACAAAATCAATTGATTTGATTAGAAGGAGCTTGGTCATGCCAGTGGGAACTAATCCGTCAAAAAATATTGAAAATCTACACTCATTTAGTCCTTCAAAGATATTTAATTCGTATCTCAAATAAATAACTTGAAAATAATGATCGCATTTCATATCACTGATAGACAATTGAATAACACCAGTGATGGCCACACAGAGGGGCCTGTGGGGTATAGGCGGAGTGGTATGAGTGCTTTGATCGATTTCGGTCAAAGTTCTCGGAGAAATGCTTTGAACAGATCCGCTCATATCAGTGATACCCACTCTGGCCATCCCTTCATCGGTAACAAAATACAGTTTCAAATATACGTTATAAGACGTAAACATAGTTTTAAATTTGAGTCCAAATTTATCTTTTGGCTCGAATACAACTTTTCAATCAAAACAAACTTATCATGCATTAAGTCCTTATCATGCATTTCTTAATCTGTCAATGAATTCAATGCTAATTATCTAATATTTGTTCAAGATTAATCAATTGCTGATTAGTCATTCCAGACGTAAACCAATTCAAGGCAATGAGCTTTTCCTCTACTCATTGTTCAATATGAGCAAGGATGGTGCTTTACATCTAAATTTTCCATTCATTCAAGGTAAATAGCTTACTCCGGGAATTTTAATTTAACGTCAAATTTATTGAAAAACATTCTCCCATATGGTGGTAATCATATGTTATTATTAGCATGTTTACATAAAAAATTATTATTGAATAACAAGAATAACCAAGTTCACCTAGTGAAACTTACAGATGTATGTTACCATGGTTGTGACTATTTCTTTAATAGCTCCTGGGTCGTGGATCAATCAGACTTTTATGACTCACTCTTATCATTTCAACACCAAATGCAGGACCAACCCTATGCTCTTATTCTGTGCGGCACAGAATCAAAAAAGCTAAAATATGTGTAATCCTTAGCCTTGAAAAACAAACCTAAAAATTGTTTTCTCGTCATATAATCCGATTCCTTTCAAAAACACAAATCTTGCATTAAATTACAGTTTTATTGAAACTTGAAAACCATTAACACAGAAAAAAAACTTTAAAATAATAACCTTTTTAATTACGAATTCAATTTCTTATCTTGGAATTCAAAATCACTTAACACTTGAATCATTTAAAGGCTTATTTATCAAAATTCGCAGACTTTTTATGCATTAAAAAAATTATAAATGCATTAAAATGTCTGAAAAAAATATTAAAAGCTTTTTATAACTCTCTCTCTCTCTCTCTCTCTCTCTCTCTCTCTCTCTCTCTCTCTCTCTCTCTTACTCTTTCTCTCTTTTTCTCTTGAAAAAGTAGCTAAACATGGTAATTTTTAACCTGTACATGATGTTCTCAGATTCAATCTGTTACACAATACCTGTACATCACTTGAATTAAATTTTTTCTTCAAAAGAATATCTATGAATGAAATTCAATAAATAGTTTAAACATTTTTGCCGACAGAGTTTGAGCTGAACTTTCATTTAATTGAGGGGTTGCTGAAGGCATTACCCCCGCCCCCCAAAAAAAAGTCGAAAAATAGTAGTCTAAAAACTATGAGTTTTAGGAAAACTGAAAAATTCATACTTAAAAAAATGATGAATCGTAGAGAAGTCTCCTCTAATGTCGTGGACTGTATTCCTGATCCGTTAAACCTGATTCACAATTTCTAAAATAATGCTAAACAATGAGAGGTGTAATTTTGCTAACTTTCTTAATTCATTCTTAGATTTGAGATAAAGTTGGCAACTTTCAACTCTCTCTGACTCTCTCTCTCTCTCTCTCTCTCTCTCTCTCTCTCTCTCTCTGACATTTTTGTATATAATTCGTTGTTTATATGAACCTCTTTTGTCCTTAAACTCACCTTTCAGTCCCCTTGAGAAACAAGTTTTACTCGAAGAGAATTTTTTTACTCGAAAGTTGTTCCGACTTTCTATTTGAAGTGGAAATGATAGTCGGATCCATTTTTGGCAATCCTATCTCAACTCTACATTTTTCAGACCGATTAGCAATTGTTAAATATTATGCCAGTAGAATAAACAAGTACAATCTAATATTTAGCTTAGAAAATACCAAATTTGTACTGATACTCATAAAAATAACCAGAGAACATTTTTATAAAATTCGATTTAATATTCAGTCCTACTCCGAAGCGGTCTGACCCGTCTGTCCTCTCTAATTATAAGCACATTTTCAGACCATTTTAGATCTTTTGATGCATTTTACTCTCACTTAACATTTTTACGATAACGTAATTTTCGATAACGTATAAAATCTGGAATTCCCTCTTCCCCTCCTCCCACCCCTGATCTCAACCTTATCTTAGTTCTATAAGTCCAAAAAGACCCAGAAAAACTCCAACATGATTATGGCAAAAAGTCCCCATGATACCCACCTGAAAAGGGCTTGATAATAATCAGAAATAATTGGACACAAACAGATGATTTAAAATTTTATTATATCTCAATTTTTAAAAAACAAACATGTTAATCAATAATAATATAATAATAATAATAATAATAAAGATTAAAAATAACTTACAAAATGGTCTTAATTATTGATTCGCTTAATATTAATTCACATTAAAGACAATTAATTTTTCTGTAATAATAATATGTGGAAAACGACGAGAAATTCATATATATATTTGTAATCAATAGATACAAGAATTACAGAATTCAGGTCTCAATTGTTTGAAAGTTTTTTCCAATCATTTTTCAAATGAAGTTATTATTCAGTATTTTCAATATTGAAGGGAAATAGTTGGAGGGGGTGTTTAGCGAATAAAATAGCTCTTAAAAAATAGCCAGCAATAAATGACCTCACTTTTTGAAAAAATGTAATAATGATAGAATTTGTAAAACATAAAATGATCTATTTCAATTACACCGAAAATTAGCAAAATGTGAGGGAATGATAATTTCAATTTAGTTTATAACATAAATTAAATCATTCGGGGGGTTAAGGGGGGAATTTGCGGATTCACCGGTGAAAATACAGAATAGTAACTATACACCCATTATATGGTATACCGTATTCTCTCTAATAATCAACTAATCGTTAAATATTTATTAATTGTCAAAAAAGTTCCTAATAGAAGAACAACAAAAATCACTTTATTCTCAATCAAACCATCCTTTCCTTGTTTAAAGCAAAGGAAACACTTGTCTCTTTCATCAAATCAATGAGCAAGGTATTTCACTCCATTGATTCGCCTGGATAATTATTTAATATTATTCAATCCATTCCTATTCTCCTATTAAAGTAGACATTAAACTAAATCTTCGATTCAATGAATAATTACATCAAATTTTATATAAAATGTATAAAAGATTTTTTTGTATTATTTTTTGAACTTGGTTTAAAATAAGACAATAATATGAGTGAACTTTGTGAATGTGTTTTTCATAAATTAATTTCTCCCTGATATCTGACGGGAGAAAACATCAAATAATTTGTGATAATGAATGAAAAGTACTCTTCAGATAATTCCTGAGAAATATTAACCCAATCGGAACCGAAAACTAAAGTGATTTGTATCATAAGTTTGTGTTTTTGTATTTATTTTTCCAATTTTTACAATATTTATATTGATTTTAACACAAACAGAATTTTAATTGTACTTAAATCTGGGTTACCCAAGCTCTTCGATCTCAAGGGAGAGGATCAAGGGGGTATTCTTGGTCAAAAACTAGTAATATATGTCAAAACTAATATTTAAATTATTCAAAAAATGAGAGGCATTTTCCAAAATTTAAGGGACGGGTATTTGTCTGGTTTTCTGGGTAACCCTGATTTTAAACATGCAATTAAAACTGAAATGAGGTTCAGATCGATACTAAAAAAACGACAATACTTTCTAGAATCGAGTCATTAATGTATATAATAATCATTTAGTATATTATTAATAGAAACACTTGAAATACACGTAGTTTTAAGAAGAGGTCATATCTTTAAAATTTGTATCAATTTGTGTCAACCGGTTTTCATTCAAATAAACAATTCTTTGTCTAATTGTAATTCATATTATAATTTTTGTAGTATTTCTTTGTTTGGATTAAAGCACAGTTTAAATACCAGTAAAAATACGATTAATATTTTATAATAGCTTATTATTTGCCAAAATATAGACACAGAATGTCCTCGATTATTATGATCTAAGAAAAGATAGATCTATTCAAACATCGATGACTATAATCGAGAACTCTCTGTATTTCTATCGGTTTTCCAATCAATTCTTATCCAAAACAGCATTCAATTATTCACTCAAATTCTGTGCCCTTTCTGTAGCCAACTCACAAAATCCTGAACCATTGAAATCCATCTCAAACTTCATTACATTATTTCAAAGCATTAGAAAAGTCCTGATTTTGTTTAAAACCAATTCATTCAATAAAACTCAAATCCATTACCAAAACTTACAAATCTTTACCAAAACTTTTCGGTAGAAAAAAATATTTTAAATTTTAAAAAATCAATTCAATAAAAACTACGGAACGACTATAAATCTATTGCTCTATTGATGAGCTACTCCTTGGCATGAAATCAATTCACCCCTTCCACATGCAGGGGCAGCCAAAGGATCAAATTCTTAGATAGGTATAAATTTTCCAAAATAGCAGTTCTCATTCAAGGAATTTTTGGCCCAAAGTTTATAAATCCCAAGGATATTTTTTTTGTTCTACCCTGCCCAATTCCCTGAGTTCAAATTTGATTTATTCCCCAGAAGTAAAAAAAAGTGATAAAAAAGTAATAATTGGAAATTTATAGTAATTTTGAGGGATGGGGTTCGCCAAACAGCTCAAATTGGGGGATATTTTATAATTTTATGGGAAATTTTCGCTAAAAATGCATAAAACGTTGCGAAACTGCTATTAAAAGTGGCAGAAATGCGTTCATTCGATGTTATGAAACACGTTTTGGGCATTTTTAGCGAGTTTTAGCCCAGAGTCGCTGACCTTCGGCATCCCTGGTTCAATTTATAGCAATATTATGAATGAGGTCTGCATTAAACGAAATGGCAATAAAAGCAAATGTTTACACTGTATTTGAGGAAAATTGTACCTTCATCATTCATTATATAAACAATTAGCACTAAAAAATATCCCTTAAATAAAAAACAAATTTATCTTAAATTTTGTTTTCAAAAAGACTATCGAAAGCTACGGAAAGCTCAGCAAAAACTTTCAGTCAATTGATTCAAACAAATCAATAATTTATTCAATAATTATAAGGAATGAGAGAAAAATTATATCAATTTTAATACAAAACAAACAAATATTTTTCAATTAAAGTCTATCATTAGATTTGAAAATAAAGTCATTATTTAGTGGACATCCGATACAAATAAAGTGATTTCAATACAAAATTGACCTCAAAGTAACTGATTGATTGAGATATAATAATAGAGAAATAGGAGCCTGTTATTCAAAATGTCATATAATTATCATATTTGTCTGTTTTAGTCAAAGTATGTCCGATGTGTGCGCTGTGAGAGAAGTCTATCCGAAGCAGTATTTCTTTGTTTTCAAGTTTTGTTTTACTTAACGGGGTTTTACTGTATGTGAAAACTTCTTCAACTCTTACTCACATTGAACGTAGGTCTGAGCCAACGGCTTAATGAAGTGGTGGTCAACAATACCGCAATGACTGCACGGCATTGAATGGCTGTAATCACTGAAGAACTCCATTCGCCGCTCGGGAGGTATGACCAGATGTTGGCAATTGTTGCACCGGAGCCGTTCTGGACAACAGGGCACCGCAGCGAATATGTCGTACGAATACATTGAGCCCAGAATGAGATGAGATCCATTCCACCGGACACGGCATGACTTGCAGTGGAGCGAAGCATTCCAACCTATCAACACATCACTTAATCACTGAAGGAATGGTTAAGTGAGACATACCTTCGAGACATCCCATACAGACAGCATTCATGAATAGAACCCGTCCTTCAATATGAACGGGTACTGCAGACTTGTTGTGCTGTCGCGGGGACAGGAAGAATGTGCCATCAATTAAGGGATACCTATCGAAAATGACCATTGTGCCCGAGCAGATCACACACGCCGTTCGGTTCATTTTGTTAGCCGATAGCGTCGAGAGTATGAAACAACGGGTCTCGTCGTTGCCGTGATTGCCGTCGTCTTCCATCTTAATGTGATATGAGTTGATCTTATGTCGCGGCAGAGTATTAAAGGACGAGTAGTCCACTCGACGCACGAATATCGAACCCGACGAATGGCGATCCCGTTTGTCGCCGAAGAACACCTTTCGGCAGTTGGTGTCGCCCACCATCGAGATCGAGGGAGAAGTGCCGTCAGACGAACCGGTAGAAGACATTGAAAAGGAACGCATTCGGATCGGCTCTCGAGACTGGAAAATATGTATTGTGTTCGAAGGAACGCCTCCGCCATTCGTGTTATTGTTATTATTATTATTAGTAGTACTGATTGAGACCACATTCGCCGTCATCTTATTGGCCGCCGCAGGACTGCTCACATTGACAGTCGGTTTGTCGTTATTCTTCTTCTTTCGGTTCTTCTTCTTCTTCTGTTCTTCAATATTGACGGTAACGGCGGGAGGGATCCAATCGAGATCTTTCTTAAGATGACCCTTGGCACATTTACAGCCACAGGCCTATTGTCCACAAAATTACATTCATTTAGAATATTATTTAAGACTAAAAATGCATTTTATTTAAAGAATGAGTTTAAGAGGGAATCACTTACTTTGTAGGCCAAGTCATAGCCCTTTTTGGTCCATAGGTTCTGTAGCCGTTGCTTTTCAGACCAGCTGCGGGCCCTACCTGTCGATCTGAGGAAAGTGAGGACCGTTTCCTCCCATTCCTCAAAGCATCGCTTATGCATATATCGTCCTTCACGGCAGTGATCATTATTGCAGACAACTTTGACCGTTTCCGACAGGTTTGTCATATGAATGGATTGGCCAACGGAGCAGAGGGTGGGTACACAGCATTGGGTAATCGATGGGTCGTGTTCTTCCAGATACTGCTCGATATTGTTGTTGTTGTTGTTGTAGTGGACCTCTTCGGCCAACACTTCATGTCTTAACGCGTTGTGTTTCATGTGTGGCATCGCTTTCATTGGTCTTCGACTTCAAAAATGTTTAAAATTCTTATTAAAATGATTATTAAAATTACTTAAAACTCAATTCTTCTTATTATTAGTCGTTATCTTCAATGAGATGTGAGTTATGATTGAAATTCAATTTATTTAAGCAATGAATGAATGTTTTGTTTAATTATTATTTAATGTGAAGAATGACTGTCGACATCCAAGTATCAAAAAATAATTTCTTTCATTCTTCTAGGTATCAAATTCGTTACCAAAAATTGTGGTTGGTCACCTTTGATCAAAAATATACTGTTATAAAAAATACAAATACAGAGAAAAGTTTAGAAGTTTTCGCACAACAAAAATATTGTTATATATTGTTATATATATGTATATATTCGGTAGAAAAGTAAAGTGTCGTTCCTCTCTCTCCCTACTGTTCTTCACACTTCTGTTACAAACGCAAACTGACTGCTATTCGCACAGATCTGTTCACTAAATGTGTATCACCAGAAACAGGGAGAACTACACTAACGTCTGCTGGCGGACAGACCTCAATGGTTAAGCTCGTGAGGCGGCGTTTCAAGCCGGCACTCACCACATTGGCTGTGCCTACAATCAAGAGAGAAGAGGAGAGGGAGAGTCGGCCACTCTTTCACACACATTCAAATGGGAGACAATCACATCCAAAGGGAGAGCAAGAGATTCAAAGGAGAGGGAGAAAGGGAGCGCTCCATTCAAAAGGTAAGCATTGCTGCGAAATGGTTCCAATAGTTCCTATGCCTCCCCCACCCTCTGCTCACTGGTATGTCTCAAAGTTATTAATGGAAAACCATTAATGCAATTCATAAAAGAAAAATACATTTGGCGTTAAAAATAAATTTTTCTAAACGTTTTACGAGAGCCAAGACTATAAATCAATAGTGAAAAAAGCCCAAATTCCACATTTCATGCCTTGGTTATAATGGTTAGAATACTATACAAGAGTGAAAGTAAACAATTGAATAAAAAGACTTAAAAATAAAAGACTGAATAAAAAGTCGAAGAAAACAAAATGAAAGTTTCGATTCAATGCTCTGTTTATTTGATTTTGAACTTGAATTTCGTTGAATGAACTCCAATAACAAGAAAATTATTGAATTATTTGTAAAAACAATATCTCATAAAATAATTTAATGAGTATTTGAATCAAGAAAAGGAAAAATCGATCGAAAAATAAGACATTAATTATGACTACGAATGAAATAATTTATTACAATAACTAAAGTGAAAAATATAGTATCCATACACTTATTATTGATAATTATGACAAAATATATATTGTTTTTTATTATACTGTTAGCTCTGATTAGATAAGAGCAAGCACAAATAGACGAAAGATTAATTCAATGGGAAGATATCTGTAAATATTGTTATGTAAGGTATATGTGAATGTGCTGGTAGTCAACCAATCCTTGATTATTATTATGTGAACAGAAATAACATATCAGGGAATAGATTTAAATTAACACAATATGACCTTCAATTGCCAAAAGATTGTAAACACATTTAAAAGTGTGGGGATACACATCGGGGGTAACACTACTGCTCTGCCAGACGAGAGATGAAGTGTGAATTGCGAGAGAAAGGGAGAGAGTAAGACGAGAGAGCCAAGAGAGAAGGGAGGGAGAGCAAGAGAGAAGGGGAGAGAGGGCAATCTATACATGAGAGAGTGGGGGAGTGAGTCATCGTTAATGGGAGAGATAGGGAGAGGGTATGTATGTGTGTGAGAATAGAGGGAATCGTTAGTTAAAGGAAATAGTTTTATACATCAGAGACGAAGTGAACAAAAATTATATAATAATTTCTAAATTATATGCATTGGATTCACACCAGTCTATCATTTGAGACAATTATAGTGAAGACCTGTTTATTCGGTCCATTAAAATGATCTGAATATTGAATTTCACAAATAGATAGAAAACGAAACTCAAAATTGTAAACAGAATATCAAATTAGATAAGACTCTTGACTTGTGCCACAATATTACCCATCATTATCAAGAACACATTATCAGTGAAAATTGCCTATCAATAGATAAGAAGACGAGACAGGACTGGATCATATTGTGGCAAATTGTCCAACAAAATACATATCTGACTCAATGTATGGCTTTTATTAACTAATATGTGTTTTTGTATACCGTATTCACTGTATAACTAAACGCATGGATATTATTAGATATTTCTGCAACGAATCGCTTATATTCTCTATGGCGTGATATACAGGTTGGGCTCAGTTTAGATAACAAATATAACCAGAATAGCGAGAATCTGGTACTCTATATAAAAATTATTGATTGACCTTGAATTGCATGAAACTCGCAAATTCAATGTCAGTGTTAGCACATATACCCAAAAGTTAACGCATGCGCTCATCAATGGCACAGCATTTTCATAAATATGTCGAAGAATAAGCATTTGTCGGCGTTTTTTAACCAAGATAATCGTCAAAATGGACAATTGTCACCCACCACAATTACAATTGACATGATATGCATGAGCCAATACACTCAAAATACCAGTTCCTTAACGCCAAACGCTGTATAATGGCTCAAAATGCCCGCTATTATTGTTGATTATTAGGTAATAGTCTAGTACAGTTATGTAATTGCGGGCAAATTTATTGAGGAAAAGGCAAAATTCAATGACAATTACGTGCTCTCAACTCAGGCTTAAAAACAAATAATTTATTAATTAGTCATTTAATTAGCGCTTATTTTTAGTAATAATTGAGTGAAATATGTGCTGAAAATCAATGTTTACTTCAATAGGAGTTACGAAATATCGACTCATATCTCAAAACTAAACATTTGATTACAGTCTTTGAAAATCACTTCTGTTTTGACTGAGTCTCAAATCAATTGGACTGTCATTTAACTGAAGACAGAGTCATATAAACCAAGATAAGAATGAGTCAATTGTTACCTGGCAATAATGCTCGACAGTTGATAATCCCGGCAAAAATTGTGCACAAATATAGACCTGATTAACAAAACAGACGTTTAGTTTCATGAATGAGATTTGGTTTGAAAAGTGTTTGAAAGACACAAACCATTAGTCAAAGAGTGGAAAGTCTTAAGACAATAGAGAATCAATTGCCGGCTCAGACAAAAAGGAGTCACAAATCAAAAATGAAGCGCAAGATTAAAAAACACACCAAATATTGTGTCTGAAAGGTTTGAGAGACCGATACAAATGACTGGTGTTTTGAAATACTGTTAGACAACTACAGTCGGCGCCCAATACTGGCAACACATCCACTTTGTTTACTCGAGTTCTCGACGAGCCGTCTCTGTTAGGCCTTCTCTACACTACACTTTTCAAGGTCACGCCTGTGCAGTATATGCAACTGCCTGTGCTTATGCTGGGCTCTGGGCTAAGCACAGGCATAGAAGAGTGAAGTGCATCGATATTTCCTTAACGTTTGGCTAATATTTTCTCGCATTAACTCTACTTTCGAGCCTCGACTGTAATTTAATTCACTCATTGATTAATACCTTTTTATTTGACTTTTTTTGACTGTTTGTCGAAAATGTAACCCTGTTTTGAATGAATGCTCAACAAAGAAAGTAAACTTCTCACTAACCAAGGTTATTACAAATGTGATTCATTATAGTGAGAGTCGACTGTGACCCTGAATTCATAGTCAAGGGATCCGAGCTCTTCTGCTCCTGTCTTTCCGCACAGAATATGGTAGGAGCAAATAGGAATTATTCTGTGCTGTTCTGTGCTTTGATCATCAAATGTCGTCTTTGAGCGCAAATTTATAACAAAAATCCATTATTTCTTTATCTCTCTTTTCAATACAAACTCTTATTTATGATAATTGAGTTGTTATGCAATACTCTGAACATTGTTTTACCATTTTTTGCCTCTCCTTTCACTACAAACATCATTATAACTGTCACCGAATGACCATTGATTTGCTTCAGTCTCTAATTAATAGCCTTTCCCTCATTATATCCACTCTTTTATTCTATTGATTATTCTTTGAGACAAATAAATGAATTATCACTAAATAATTGTATTGTAAATAATGACTACACATATCCTTCAATCAATGGTATGTCTGTATGTGGGGGCTGACAGTCCTTTCCCTCCCTCTAAAGTGTGCTATGAATAGCAGATATTAAAATACATGGAGCACCTTGGTCATGGCCTCACATATATTACTAACATATGGATTGAAATATAACTCTCATGAGGTGTTTGATTAGTAATAGCATCAGGATAATGAAAAGCATGACGAAAAACTAAACAAAGCAACTCATACTTGCTCATTTGTGCTCATTTATGATTCTAGACAACTAATAATTGCGTGGACTTGCGATCAGTACTACTACTGAATGAGAAACCCGATCCCTTTGTTTCTAATGTTGAAGAGGGCACAGGTATATCGATTTGCTCGAAAGGGAAAGGCATTCAATTAAGGCAAACATGACTTATACTCTCAAAACTTATCTCTTGTTTTAACGTTACTTTTATTTCTTTCTCTTAATAACGACAAAAAGAGAGACAAAAACAACAAAACACTGAAAAAACGATTCCATGAAACGAATGGCGATATTTGACAAGAATTTTGAGTCGATTTAAGGTAAATGTAAGGCTCTTAACGACAATCGATATTTCATGCAATTCATAGGTGTAGTCGAAAAAAATATTTTATTATTTAATAACTCTTCAGTGTTTACAATACAGTGATGTCCACAGAAGGGGTTAATTAATCCTAGCAATTAATCAATGTTTTATGTCAAACCCCTCACTATCTATGCCAAGAATATATGCCCGACCCTAGAATCGCACAAAAGCACAGTATCAGTGGTAAACACTCATTGAGAGAATGGTAACCCAGCCCTCCACCCCCTGATGTGTCACAATCTATAAACATCACAAACTCCAGAATAGTTGTCATCTTATGTTAAATCAATTTGTCTTCAATTCAGATGTAAATTGAAGTTAAATTTTTCTTAAAAACGTTTGACTTGTTTTTTATTTGACTTTATTTTATTGATTTTTTTTTGTTAAAAGGGTTTAACTCTTATCTCAGAAATTCAATTATAATTCAGAGGCTTATAAAGTGATAAAGGATTAAATTTTATTGAGATTTCTTTGCTTAGCAATTATGGCAAGGTCAATTTGTTGTGATGCTAATCAAAAGCAATGCTTAATCCTAATTATGTTTTGATAGTTTTTTGACGAAAATATAATTAATTTCTGTTATATTTATGGATTAATGTCATTGATTGGTGAAATCCCCTGCGATTTTCTTCCTAGATAACAATTTGTCGTGAATTCCTCATTCTCTTTATGAGGGCCGGACCCATGTCTAGCGCTGCATAAAAAGCCGTTTCTCTGAGACTAAAAAACAAGAGTCAAGAGTGAAAAATGAGGAAAATATTCGTCAAAAAGAGACTCAAAACTAATAATCATTGAAATAATGATAGACTAAAGTGTTTACCAAAATTATTATTTGGGTTCCCAGAAGTGAACTCTAGTCCACACTCTCCTCTCTGTCCACATCCAAACAAAAACTTTTAGGAAATACAACTAACGGCGAGTGAAAAGGGAGAGCAGTCAGTGGGGGCACAGATACTGGCCATACATAATGGAGAGGACCCAATAAATTTTGATTACTATTCCCCTCCATAGCTCTATCTCAGCAGAAAATCAGTTTTAATTTTCTTCAATACATTTCATAACATAAAGTCCTGACACATACACTTGCAAACAGTATCCCTCGCTGTGCTGTCTGTCCCCTACTTGTGTGATGTCCCCTACAGTTAATGATTTCGTTCTCGTCCCACATTTTTAGGCTATCATCTCATCATAGTCTGTGCCCATTTGATCGCACACCTCTTCCATCCCCCGTTTGTTTCTGTTATAGACTGCACGCAATGGTGAGCCCAACACCGGAATACTATTTTTCTATTTTCAAGGACATTGAAAACCTCCGGTACTAATGTTTGACAGTATCGGCGAATATGTGTTGAATAGCTTTTTTGATTAACTATCCTCTCGGCTCAGGTGTACTCCTAATGAATATTATTGTATAATATTTTATATATTATTTCTCATTTCACTTATACTTTGAATAAAATTAATGTATTTCACAATAAATCAATTTTTGAATTACAAAATATTAGAGTGAAAACACTTCAATGGAAATCTTTTTCAGTAGAATGAGCTTGGCTATCATAATGATAATAAAATATCCAGTCATTAATGTATTTTTAGAAGTAAAAGCTTGCTAGATAAGATTAAAGCATTGAATATACCAAGATAAGTGTGAGAACAACAACTGCCAAATAGGGAAAACAAAAGTGTTTTGGTTATAAAACAAACTTATCTCTTAAATACAAATTATTGTATTTTGAAGTCAACATTAATGACATATTTGTCAAAACTATGAAATAAAATTGCTTTCGTTTCGAGTATTTTATCTAATTATAGAGAAATACATCAAATAAGTGG
>JAQIWF010000921.1:0-14671 GCA_034694965.1 Ceratozetes gracilis
GCATAAGTTCCCAATTATTGGCGAATATCTCAGAAAGTGATTCACAAAACCTCTTCAAATATCCCGAAAATAATTTCGTAAATATTTAGTTCAATAAACTTTGAAATTCATTAATTGACTGATTCTTTACTCTTTATAAGAGACTATAATTAAATACTAAATTCAATATTAAGATTTGATTTAAGGCAACTTTTTGGGGATATTTTTAATAGATACAAAAGAATTATTCATGGTAATTCAAACATATTGACTGAATTTTTAAGAAATTGTTATTTGGGTTTTGGGATAAATATGCTGTTTTATGCAAATGCAACTTAATAGGTAGTAAATAAAGAATATATTAAATATCATGGTTGTATAAGATTAAAATTAAATTTTTTTCTAAAAAATTATGGTGGTCTTTTTAGTTTTGTTAACATTCAATATTGATAAATTTCAAAGATTTTATACTGAATTTTATCCAAGAATATTGATAACCTCCTGAAATCTAGCAAAATTATAATAGAAATGAGGTAGTTGAAAATGGTTAAGGTTTTAATGCATGAATTTTTGTTTGCTCATCCTTGAATTACATCAAAACCAAGGTTAGTCATCCAAGTCGGTCTTCAAGGGGGTGAGGTTTGAAAAGTTACCACCTTTTGTATTTGAAAACTTAGACAGACCTAATGCTTGTCCATAGACCTAATGTTAAGTTTTTTAAAATCTCAAAGCGATTCCGCAAAATTTCAACCCCCATCCCCTATGGCGACCCTTGATTTATAATCATTCTGAATTGAGTGCATAAATTATTAATACACTCATTACTAATGACTCATTAGCAATGGAAATTAACTTGATAATTTATGTGTTAAATTTCATTTCAGTGGCTATTTTAAGAAATAAAGAAGTCTCAGTATATATCGCCAAAACAATTATTTTATCAAGTTGATTAAATTCTAGTACAATGTCAGCATTGAATTTGAAACTACCGTTTGATTACATGAATTGTAATTATTTTAACGCAAAAGAAAAACTAATAAAACAAATTAAATATTATTTAATTATTTTGTTTAATATTTTATATATAATTCAGTGTATTATTATTTATTTTAAGCTTGGTTATTTGAAATCAAATAAATAGCCTCTTTATTACTTCGGTATTAAAGAAATGCAAATCTTTAGTCAAATAAACTTAAATTAAAATTGAATGTGAAATGTGTTACAGAATTGACTATAAAGAGTTGTGACAATTTGTATGATAATAATTGACCTAGTCATAGCTGACCTCTCACATGATGCAAGTAAGGACTTTTATAGAAGTTGGATCTGGAAAATAATGAAAGGTTTCGCTGATTCTATATTTTTAAACTAAGAATTCGCATTTCAATACTTTTTGGTTAGCAATTGAGTGGAGTATAAGTTTGAGGAAGTCTTACAACTGAATAAAGAGTACGTGTTTTTGGAATCAAAATCTATGGATAGAGTCAAAAGGAGAGCAAAGTAGGCATCCCTTACATCCCATTCTTACGCATGCTTTCAAATCATTTCTATTTTAGATTTCAAACTTAAGAATCACTTTGACTTCGATTCTCATCCGTTCAGATCCGGCAGAAGTGAAGAAAGTGTTGTGTAGTCTCTTGTGTTCTCTTCTTTCATAACTTATTATAAGTTAAATTCTTTCAAATTCCTGAGAAATGGTAAGATATCTCAAGAAATATCATTTATAATTTAGTTCCAACTGCTGGCCATCTTTTAATTGTTAATTAAATTACAGGCAGACCTTAAACCACCGGAAGTTGAGAGTAAGTCAATTCATTTCATTTTAAACTCAATAGTTTATCAACAAAATAGATAAAATAGATTTAAAACTCAGATGAAAGTGAACTTTTAAATCTAATTTCATTACTGATAATCTGTATATGATTTGAATTAATTAAAAATATAATTTGAAACAAAAATGCAGACAATGGTGTGAATGTGTGTCACATTTGAGACGTGGTTTCCACTCTCTGTAATTGTGTCCTTATTTTTCGCTTTTGTTAGTGTTTATCAGTTATTCTTTAAAAGACTATTGAAATGAATGCCAAAAATTCTAGTCTTGAATCGGATCCAGAATATAATGATCGCAATAAAGTGAAAGCGAATACTCATTGACTCAATAAGTAATGCGAATCAGGCTTTGGCTCTATTTTTAGAACTCATCCCTAATAAGCATCCGATGCCTAATTTGGAAGAGCATTATATTTACTCCTAATCCCAATCTTTTCATAAACATTCGACAAATTCTTATAACAAATGAATGAAAATAAACTATTTATTTATATTTTGATCAAGGCTCATTACCAATTTAAATACAATTTTATTTCTACTTAAGAACTCGATTATTGGTATTTATATTAAACCTAATTATTTGTTACTTGACTTCAGAGGCGAGACATCACTTCGATATCTATGACTTTGAAGGAGAGTCCAAGGTGGACTATGTCAATTTGGGGGACCTCTTAAGATCGCTGGATCTCCGCCCCACCTTGGCAATGATTGAAAAGAATGGTGGCACCAAAAAGAAGGGTTAGTTTTTAACATGATTAAATTTCATATGTTAACAAGTTAAAATGACCAGGTGAGAAGAAGATGGCTTTTGAAGAATTCCTCCCAATCTACAGTCAGGTGAAGAAAGAAAAAGAGGTGGGTGCTTTTGAAGACTTCATGGAAGGCTTGAAAGTATACGACAAGGCAGAGAATGGAACTATGTTGTCCGGTGAACTTGGACATATCCTCTTATCATTAGGTGAAAAATTAAATGACCCCGAAGTTGACGATATTTTGAAACAATGTGCCGGTGTAGAGGATGAGGACGGGTTCATCAAATACGAAGGTATGTCCACTCAGTTTACTTTTAAAATATGAAATCCTTATCTTTTGTATATAGCCTTCATAAGGAGCGTAATGACCGGACCCTTCCCTGAAGAGGCCAAATGAAAATCATCATAATTTCAAAATAACTTTAAATATATCTCAACATTACTTTATTTTTGGTGATTTGAGTGAAGATTTTATTAATTCAAATCATTGAAAATAAGAACATTTTATTAAATAATTTAAAACTTTTGAAATCTGTTAAAAATTTGTTTAACTGCTATAATATTTAGATCCCAATTATTATGAAGATCCAGAATAAATTGACAGAATAATTGATCCATCTACTTTTCAATTTCTCGATCTGATGTATTCTATCAAAAGGAATGCTTTGAAATAAAGATAACAACGAATGCAAAAAAGAGAATCGAGTTTTTAAACTATAGATACGGATATTTCTTAAATATTTTTCAAATGATTAAACAATTAACTAGTTCCATTCAAATTGGACAAACTTTTGGGATATGTTTTAATGAGAAGTCAGTTGATCTTCAGTTGAATTCAGATCCAAAAGTTGACAATCAATTGATTGAGTTTTTAAGTCATTATCTTTTGGTGGAACCACTTCTGGGATATCAAATAAAACAGATTTTCGGCGCCCTTTTTGTCTGTAACGTCCTGAGCGCGAAACAGACATATTTCTGGTGACGGGGTGTCTGTTTCGATCACTCTTCTCAGTGGAATCACATATCTTCTCATCTGAACTAATATCCTGCTCACAATTTTTCCCAATTGAAGGTGACTTAAGTGAAGCACATTTTGATTTCTCTGTTTTGTTTTTCTCATCAAATTTCTTATGTTCTGTAATCAGAATTTTACACAATTTGTTCCAAAAAGACATTAAATACAAAAGTTTTAATAAAAACTTAAACACAGATTAAATGAGAGACTGTTCTGATGTCAGTTCAAAAACACTGGACTCAAGAGTCAAATCGGAGGTGAAATATAAAAGCGAATGTTTGACAACACCTGACGCCGGATGTGATCTGAAAAGTTGATGACATTGAATATGACAATCACTTCATTCACAGTTTGACCGATGAACTAATACACAAAAAGATTGAATAACCAGTTCATTAAACTTATATATTAGTCCAAAATAGCTTTCATTAGCTAACATTGAAAGTTGAATTTAAAATCAGACAATATCTTCATATTTTGCAAACTTTAATTGATATGATTTCAAGCAAATCAAGAAAAGACTAAAAGAGAGTAAACCACCGAATGTTACACAAAATGATAGGCAATGAAAATACATTATTCGCTTATTTATGAAAAATAAAACCCAATTGAATGCAATTTAGTATAAATTATTGTATTATTCTTTTGGTTATTATCAGTGCATAGATTGGCTACAAGTTTGCAATACATTGGTTTCCGTTATGTCTGACTATAAAAATGTGATTCTTTGCGAACCACTCAATAGAATATCCTTTTAATAATAATTTGCATTTGAATGTCTGTGCCCTCAGCCATACAGTGCTTTCAAATTTGAGGTTAAACCCAAAGAATTAATGTTCTGATTAATAATCGAAGCATTTCAGTGATAGTAATCTGAATGTGATCTAGTACAGCAGCACTACCTACAGTAGTTAGAGCAGAGTTGCCACCAGTCAAGTTGTTAGACGAGTTCGAGAGTACCGCTCCTCTGCTCCAATCACTTTCATTCGCTTTAAAGCCATATATCTCTGGTTCACTATTTGTGACAATACGGATATTGCGCTCAAGAGTGAGCACAACCCCAATATTGTTGGCAATGGATTATTGAACTCTGAAGGCGTTGTTCTTAGGAATAACAGATAACCGAATGTTAAGGACGCGAATGTCATCAAATCAATGATACTTTGATCCCATTAGATATCGATTGGGAGTCAATGGCAGCTAAGATAGGGCTCGAAAGACCAAAACCTAATTATTACAAACAAGAAGTGAGATATCAAATAAACCAAAGAGACTCTAATATTGTGGACATCAATCTCTGGAAACATTACCGTATGTTTGACTCCATTTCAATACAAATCTAATTCCCTTCCAATTAGTCTATGATTTGCAACAAAAGGCTCCGACACCTAAGAGAGTGATATGTCATCGCGATATTCACAACAAACCTAAACACTACGGAAGAGAGTGAGTCCTTTTCACCAAATTATACCACAATTACTCATCTTCTCTACAGATTTCATGGCATCCTTTCGCGCGAAGATGCGGAACAAATGCTATCTGAAGATGGAGTCGATGGTAGATATCTTGTTAGAGAAAGTTCTCGAAATAGGGGACAAATGACTCTGAGCTTAAGGTTTAATAATATAACCAAAAATTTTCGACTTTATTACGACGGAAACCATTATGTCGGGGATAAGAGGTTCGACACAATCCACGATTTGGTGGCCGACGGACTCATCACTCTCTTTATGGAATTACACGCCTCTGACTATATCGCGAATCTGAGTAATTCGTGTAAATATGAGGAATCCCCGTATATGACACTCTACAAGAGGAAAAAGGTTCAGAGTAAGAGCAAACACCGCTCTTCTAATAAAGAGTCGATTCAAATGAAACGGATCTCAAACTATGAAGACATCAAAGATGAGGACTTGGATTGTAGTGACAGCACAGTAATTGATGTGCAACTGTTCGAAAAAGTACACAACTTTAAAACTCACAATTTTATGGGTTCTCCCTGGTGTGACTTCTGTGGTAATTTCATCTGGGGCATTATTGGACAAGGTGTCAAATGTGACGACTGCGGGTCAGAATTAATTGAGTGAATATTTGATTTACTTAAACCTTTAATTTTTTGAATAGATTTGGTGCTCATCGTAAATGTTCTGAAAAAGTTCCCAACGATTGCAGGTTTAAAAGATATTTATTTGCTTCAAATTCTTATCACTTTAAATGATTTTAGTCCTGATTTACGTCATATTCGAAGAATATTTGGCGTGGATTTGACCACTTTTGTGAAGGCCAGTAATAATGTCCGACCTTTTGTTGTTGACCTCTGTATTAAGGAAATTGAAAGGAGGGGTAATTTATTACTCACTTCACTGTCATATAGAAAATTAAATTAATTTTCTTTTAAGGCTTACATATTGAGGGCTTGTATAGAGTGTCCGGTTCTGTGGACGAGATTGAAGCGCTTAAGACTAGATTTGAAAGTGATTGGGAACAGACGGAACACTACTTCAAGTGTTTGGAAGACATTCATGTAATAACTGGTGTTTTGAAGCTCTACTTTCGTTCACTTCCGATACCAATGATAACATTCGACTCTTACCCCAACTTTATTTCATCCATAAGTCAGTTCAAGTCATTAAATAACAATATTTGAATCATTTTTAAACAATTGTAGAAAAGCCCGGTTTAGACCTTCGTTTGAATGCAATGAAAGAAGCCATCAGTGGTTTACCGCCCGCTAACTATCAGACACTTAAGTATTTCATCTCTCATCTCAACAGGTTATTTATTTCCTTATCTCCCTGCTCATTTAATAATTATTTTTAAAATCCAGGGTTTCATTACATGAAAGTCAGAATCTGATGTCAGCGAAGAATTTGGGTCTAATATTTGGACAGACACTTCTGCACACCCCTAATATTCCGATGCTATTCCAAGTGAACTGTTGGCAACAGGAGAGTGATGTCATCGAAACGCTAATCCAATATAATTCCAAATTATTCCATAAGTGATTAAATGCCAAACAATACATGCGGTGCTAAATGTGATGGATGTGATGGATGACTAGTCCGGTCTCTAATTCATATGAGTTTTCAATTTTGACAATTCGCTCACAATTTTGGTTTTTGCTAAATATGTGTTAAACTCTTCAAACTTTTATAAGAAATTTTGACAAAACTATTGTTTATTTTTGTGTTAAAGTTTTATACGAAAAATGTTTTATTCATTTGTTTAAAGTCAAAGTCATTCCCAATTTTAAATCCATTCCATTATTCTATGATTTATAGTTATATCCTATAAGTTATATATTTTTCTCATATATTATTGTTTTTGAATTCAGCTATTGATTATAAATAGATTTATCATGCACTTTCTTTGTCCATTTTTAAAATTTTATTCTAATTTATAAATTCATTGAAAATTGAAATAAACTTGATTAATTTGAAATCTATATTTCTTTAAAATATTCAAATTGATTTAGAAATATGAGGAATTTTTATGCCGATTGTTTTTTGCTTTGGATTTGAGTTGCTAGTTCACTTATGAAAACAAGTGACGAACGAAGAATTTTAGGATAAAAATATATATAAAATGATGAAAATATCCCAAAATTGATTCAACACTTTATTATAACGACAACTGTTGTAGACTTCGCTCAAGAACTTTGTCTTTCGTATGAATTTTTTGAATGTTTCAAAACAAAATGCTGTTAAATGAGGCTAATTATAGAATTGTGATCGGAGTCAGTCCACACTCTATATGGCTTTGAGTGCACTCCTCTTCATCACTAAACAGTTGAATATTCGCTTTTTCTTTAGTTATCTTCACATTTGTTTGAACACAATTATTATCATATAAGGGGTGAGTATTTCCGATACTTTGATAACCTTTGGTAACATATAATTAAAAAAAAATTAAGTGTTTTTGTGAATCCATGGAATTTATCCGTTTTAATGACTTCCAACTTAATGTCAGTTCTATTGCCTTCAATCGCCTACAGTTGAGACAAATATATAGAATTGTTTTTACTTAAATAAAGTGAAAATATATAGTAATTTGAGTGATGATGAGATTGTGAGAAATCCAATGAAAATAAGACAAAACCCAAATGCGCTTAAATTTTAAACATTGAACTCTAAATGACTTCAAATTTGTAGACTTAAAATGTGTTACATTTGAGGAATCCTTGCAGTCTTGAATTGAGCTCTTTTTAAATTAGTGCAAAACAGTTACTGATTTGAGTATTTCATTGAATCTAGGTAAGAAAACTACTTTTTGCTTTAGTGACTTATTCAGAATTTCCTTTGAGACTCATATTTATGGCAGATTTACAATTAATGGATAATACAAATGCAATATTCAATAGCGAGTATATAAATATATTAATCGGATTATCTTCGTGTCCATTAATTTATGCTGAAGGATGTTAAGCACTATATCATAATTGAATTAATAAGCATGCTGAATTTGATTCTATAATGATTAGTGTATGCCTTGGAGATGATTAATGCGATGACATTTCTAGTGATCAATGATTCCGTTGAAAATATTAGCACCAAATTAGTGAATATCAGGAATTCTTGGGATAAATTTGTTGTTAGAATATATTCGTCTTTAATCACACGGATATTATTCAGGGTTTGAGTGAATAAGATTGTCCCCAGACTTATGCTTTTAAATAGTTTAATTAAAATGATATTAAAATGATTAATAATTAATGTCTTATTTAATCGATTTTGAAGTTCTCGCTATTATTTTTGCTTTAATGAAAAAAGTGGTGAATTTATGTTAATTTATGGCTGGAATTAAAATTCATAATTTGATTCTTATTTCTAACAAATGACGAATTCATAACTTTTTGTTTTATTTGACAATTTTCACAACTTTTAGAAATAAAGTTAGAGAAATGACAATCATATGAATTAGTGATTCTCTCAGGAATTTATGACATTTCTCTTCGGTTTCGGATTTGTTTTCATATTTCAACACAAAACTTCTCCACTCAGACGACAATAATTATCTATCAAATATCTATAGAATAAAACCATTATGTTTTGGCCAAAATGAAAAGACTATGAATTGTTCCTTATTTGTTAAATGGATACTTCTGTATATCAATAGTATATAGCAAAGGGTAGGCATACATACTATAGGCTGCAATACATTCTTATTCTCGCTTCAAGTTTTAGAAATTGAGAAACACTTGGATTATTTGTAACACAATTTTTACCAGGAATTATTACGCTTGGGGAAAGATATGTTTAGATATACTATCCTTGCAACTAGAATTAAATTTTTTAACTTGAGTATCTTGGGACTTCCTAGTTTATGTTAAACAAAGTAATCTTTCAAATGAAGTAATCTTTGATATTTAATTTCAGTTGATTTGGATCTTGCATAAAGTGAGATGTCTTTACAACACAAACATTTGTTCACATTTTTGAACTTTTGGGGTCAGTCTTGCATTTGTGATGCATTGAGATTCAAATTTAGTGAATATATTTTATAAAATAGACGCTGACGGCGATGGTATCCTTACGTGGAATGACTTTTGTCTTTTGGCTGAGAGGTTTGCCAAGATTCAGAGACGAGGAAAGTTGGAGAAAGAAGTGTTCGATCGATGGAAAGCTATATTTGAGAAGTGGTGGAATGAATTAACCTTTTTTGCCGACGAAAATAAAGTATGTCTTATCCCATAAATTGCAGTTATATTCCGAATGATATAACTGTTCCACTATTGGACTCAACTCTTATTATCTTTGATTTGGAGGACACTGTCGTGGAATTTGACGAATGGCTCAAATTCTTTGAAACTTTGGGAAAGAACACTAAAACACATCAGGAATTGCCTGAATTCTTGAAGACATATCTGCACCTATTCTTCTTGTGCAGTGATTACAATAGTAAGTGAGCCCTCTTTCACGCTCTGTCTCCCCCTTTAGTCATTAGCCAGACTTTTATTAAAAAGTTTTCTTCAGAACTCAATACATATTAGTTGTAAAGAAAGACATTATTATAATCGCAATCATTTAAATTAATTTCTCTTTTCATTCAATCAGAGGACGGATTGTTTTGCCTCAAAGACTATAAGAAGTATTTGACGAATCAGAAGATGGAAACCTCTAATGCTGAGGAACACTTCAAATTTATGCTGATTGTAAGCAATGACATTTCAAATTAGTCATAGTCAACATTAATATGTACTTACAGGAGGAGGACATCCCTAACGGCAATGCCATGACGTCGGATAGATTCAAGGATTCAGTTTATGACTTTTGGGTGTCCACTAATCCGGAGAGGTATCAGTTTTACACATTAATACCATTGATCACTACATGACATATCTCTCACAGTAAAGGCAAATATATTTGCGGTCCTTTGGATCAGTCCGTTGATGAATTGCAGAAGAAGATCAAGAAGAAAGATTGAGACTAATATACATTAAATTGTTTATCATATACTATGTCCAGTGCTCCGACACTACATTATTGATATGTTGTCCACTACTCTGACTTTGCTGTTAATCTCTGGCATTATTAAGTTTGAGGTCTAATATTGTGTAACTTTATGTCTATATATAGAGTCGATTAGTCTTCACTGCATTTCTTAATATTGATTTTAACACATTTTATATCATTTATTTAATTATGTTATAAATAAAACTTTTATTATTTTTAACTTCAAATCTATTAGAAATATATTTGCTATCATATAAAGTATTTTGGTTTACCCTTCATTAATGCAAAATATTTGTTATTCTGTAAAATATCTGCAAGAGTATCAAAATTAGTTGGCGCCTATAATTGACTATAGATTTTATTTGCTCTTATTTCTAGAATAAAGAAGTAAAAATGCCAAGAATTTGAAAAAGGTTAAATGCTTATTTTACTTACATCCATTAGTGTAAAATTTGAGCCAGGTCTACGGACGAATAAATACCAATCGATAGGGTTTAGAGAAATAATGATAATATGAAGAATTTAAATGTGATTATTATGAAAATGAGTAATAAGTAAAAGAGGTTTAAACAGATTCTTCTATAAGTTTTATTTGTCTATTAATGACAACAACGACTACTTTGATCGTAATATTGTTCACATCTTTTGCCAAACAATTAAATCTGAAATTTATAACTAAACGGAATGACATTAAACGATAAATTAACAGTTATTTACATAATTTTCAATGAGTTTATAATTAAATTTGAATATAGAGAGCAATAATTGTGTTAATAAATGGTTTGAATGGGACTGGAATTATGGTCGGCCTCTAATTGCAATCAACTTATATAATACATAAATGAAAATATGATTTATAGGAACCAAAACTGAAGGTTTGGAGTATTTACGTAAATTAATTTATGGTAATATGAAGTGAATGAGATGGACCTCAAACCAACCAGCGATGAATTGATCGGAACAGTTGTTTGTAGTTTTAAACTCATTAAAACACATTTATCTCTATTAAAATGAGAAGTGAAGCGATTGAAATCTGATAATAATTGGAGCTAAAAATGTCAGCAAAACATTAATAACAGATATGTTTTTGTGGTTCGAGTCAATTAAAGTCTAAAAATATAGTCTTGATATTAATTATTAAGTCCTGTGTAGGTCTCCTCGTAATACTCTGATGAATGCTTTCTTGAACTGTTGGTTCATAAGCGCATAACAGAACGGATTCAGTGGACTGTAATACCAATTAATGAATTTCACGATTATATGTCGACAACAAAACATATTCTAATTATTTTATGTTAATTACAAACCTATTGGCGTAACAGAGAAAGTATGTGAAGTAAAAGAGATGTCTGTTTACGCAACCATTTATCCGATCCGAGCAAAAGCCTTCGATGAGAGATGTGATGTGATATGGGGTCCAACAGATAACAAACGCTCCCATAATGAACGATATGGTCCGCAACGCCTTTCGCGCCCTGTTCTCAGACTTAGACTTCTGCCGCTTCTCTTTCTTTCGCCGTCCGTTTCGTATCTTTTTGCTTAAAGTCTGACCCAAAGGAGACTTTTTATCCATATTGTTGTCGCTACTGATCATATTGACAGCACTGATGGCACAGTCATTATCTCTGTCCTCTTTAGCTGCTGATGCACTCGAAGGCTCGTTATCTATGATTGGCTGCAATTCGTCCACTTTTGTCACTCGAGTTATTGTCTTTGAATTGTCGGCTAAATTGCAGTCGACATAAGTAGTGACCATAGAAGTGGAGGAAATGTGTTTTGCACTGTTTGGCGAACACTTGGCATTAGTGTTAACTTCGAGGGGATGTGTTCCTCCCTCTCCTATCTTAGGATCACTGACTTTGGAAGAGACGAGCGCTAAACTGGTCGGTTGATCAATGAATCCAAATTCGTTGGCTTCCATAGGAATGGGTGGCTCTTCGTTAACGATGGGCTTTATATCTAAAGTCGAAGGCGGTTCCGGTCGTCGATGATTATTAATCGAAGTCTCATTTTCATCGAGGGATGGGTTTTCGCTTTCATTACTTATTTGCTGAGAACTCAAAACAGATTTTTTGTTGCTATCCTTTGTTTGACTATTGCTTTTCGATGCACTCAACGAATTGTCTTTAATTAAATTTAGGGGCGGAATCAGATCCAGTTTAGTCGTCGCTGTTATTATTGGGGACCTCGGGATCAATGCTGTAATAGTGGACTGGGGCTGAATTATTGCCTCAATGGCTGTGCTTTTCTTATGTATAATATTGGCACTCGTCTTAGTTTTTGCAGTTTTGCCCCCTTTAGGCGCTTTGGGTTTCACTTTGGCTTTGATTGGAACCGACTGTTGTGTTGGCGGCGACTCTTCTTCGTCTGAGTCAAAAATGGGAGAACTGGATCTGTCCTGATCTGAATTGTCTTTTTTGTCATTAAAGCTGGTGGTCTCTAAATTCTTGACCGCATTGTGTGTAGGAATGCCTTCGTGCTGATCATTAGGAGCGGTGTTTAATGTTTGGCCTTTAGGCTTATCTTGACTGAGAAGAGTGCTCTGCGTTTTTGAGATCACAATTCCAGGTTTGGCATCATTTGGTCGACTCATGGAGACTAATGTCTGCATTTTCTTCTGTTTGGCCTCTGCCTTACGGGCCATATCGGAGGCCGTCTTATATATACCGCCGTAAAGAATGAAGAGCACAATAATAGTCACATAAAAATAGCCAATAATTAAAGAAGTGTTGAAAACAGGATTCTTGAGAAACTGAACGGCACACTCATAGGGCTCTAACTCACGTTTGCCCACAAAGTGTTCCCAACCCATGATACTTATGAAGAAGACTAGAAAAGGAACGATCCAGGTGATCGCTACCATCCATAACACCTTTTTCTTTGTTCTCCAATTTCTATATTTGGCCGCAATTTTCACCGAACAGTATCTGTCAATAGTTATCAGAAGAACGGTATATATTGAACAAAGACATACAGTGTGGTCAGTAGCGAGCCATAGGTCACACGGTATAGCACCCAATTCCCAGCGGCCCATAAGCACATAGACCGCATAGAATGGCATAGAAATGATTCCAATGAGTAAATCAGAAACAGCGAGGGAACAGATGAAGTAATTACTCGGCTGTCGAATAGCTCTCTCCACAACAAATGCCGTCAACACAAGAATATTGCCTAAAACCGTGATTACTATACAAATGCCAATACAAGTCGCTATAAATACAGTTTGCCATAAGTTAAAGGGTAGTTCCCATTCCTCCTCAATATCTTGCTCTGAGGACTCAGAAGATCCGTTGCCGGCTATACACAAATATTTTGATGTATTTTCTGGTGATTGTATGGTTAGGTTAAGACATAATGGAAGTGTTATATTAGGCGCTGAACTGTTTGTGATCTCCAAATCCATTTCCCTCTCTGTCAGCAGAAATCTTTGATCGTTTCTATTTACTTATGAATGGAATAATAAATGACCATGAGTACAATGAATATAACCAAGAATGTCATTAGAAGACCAGATTTTCTATCTATAAAATGTTCTCTTTTTGAATTTAATTCAATTAATACTCTTTTTCTTATTATTTGCTGTAAAATGTGATAAATATTATGAAAATTGAATGCAATGAATGGATGACATGAGAGACAAGTTTAAGACTTTGAGCTCAAATGAGTGTAATGTGAGTGAGAAGACTGTTGTGATGTGGGATAAAAAGCGCATATTCTCTGTTCAGTCAATTAGTTTTGAACAAACGAACGAACGGCACGATATCTTCAACACCGGTGGCGTTCCTGACAACAAAACATTAGAATAGCCATTAACTCTTCAAATATTCCTTAAGGGACTGACACAACCAACTAATGCTATTCAACACAATTCTGATTTTAATACTAGTCTTCAAACTTCATTAGCTGTCACTTCAAACTATTTTATAATTTAAGGCAAAGTCTGATCAGAACCTAAACTATAATCAATTATTTGGACATATAATGCATATGTGGTATACATATAAATAATACTTTGATAGTAATCTACATTTAAATACACAAAACATTCATCAAATTAAACATTTGGAACATTAATCAAATCATTCATTCATTATATCTCCAAATTCACATCAAAATCATTTCAAAGAATAATTTTAAAAATCAATTGTCATTAAAATCTAAGGCAAAACATTATCTTATAATAGATTTGATTAATTTATATTTATTTCGTTTAATTAAACTAATTAATGCATTTCGCAGAGAATCACATAAATAAATGCGATAAGAGTTGACACGCATTCACACCAAATGTCAATTTGTTGCATTGATTTTCATTTTAATGAAATTAATCTATTCAAACAAATTATCAACTATGTAAATTTATTAGGCAAAAATTACCAACCACTAGGCAATTTAGAAGGATATTTAAGTAATTAATTGTTTAATATAATAACCAAATGACCTCAAAAAGAATAGTCAGTATTAATATTTATAATGCTATTAAGAAATGTAGCATTGTCAATTTATTAACATGTAAATCAACTGTACTCAAAGGTAAGGAAATAGGTACAGAGGCTCCAACTAAACCAGGGGTCGCCATCCAACTTGGATCTCAGGGGGGAGGTGAGGGGGTAAAATGGCGGATTCTTTTCTCAAATATTAGG
>JAQIWF010000922.1:0-14645 GCA_034694965.1 Ceratozetes gracilis
TAAATAATTAGAGAAATAATTTCTTCCAATTAAGGCCTTAATTATAATATACTCTGATATCAGAACTTGTACTCAAAAAATAGGGATAACCCCAACACAGGTAAGGGAAAGGGTTCATACCATCATGAGAATGGGCCGTCATAATTCCAAGCGAAAATCTATCAAGCTAAACTCAATTGAATAAGCAAACTTCAAAATGCACAGGGTTATTCTTTAAGATAAAGGTTGATCATGGTTGAAATAAAATTGTAGCATGCTCAAATGAAATGAAACAAACATGGAATGTGTGAAAAATCGAAAATTTATTGAAATCTATGAAAATTAATGACAAATAATAATAATGAGAAATAATAATAATTAATAATAATAATAATAATTAATAATAATATCAATTAATAATTATAATAATTAACAAAATCAACAAACAATTGGTGTTAAAGCAAACAAAAGTAGATCTAATCGTAAATATATTCATAAACTGTTTCTCGGGACAAAAAGCATTCAATAAAATATATTTATTAATCAATAATTTAATTATTGATTCAAATTTCAAATTCAATAATCAATGTCTTCAATAGGAAAGTCTTAAACCATTTTCTTTCATATTCTGTACGATATTTAAACAGTTTATCGATTAAACTGCGATTTGTTGTCTTCAGTGAATTTTCAACTTATCTTTCATATAATTGTGTGAAAAATAATTTACAAAATATACAAACATTTCGATTAATAATAATAATAATTAATAATAAAAAATCAATAATTGTTTGAAAAATATTATAATGAAGTGTAAGACATGTCTTCAATAATCTTTGTACTATTTATTTCTCAACCAACGCAACAGAGAAAAATAATCTTGGTGAAAACTTCAAAAACTCATCTCTTATTTCTATTATCGAGCAGAAAGTCTGCGGCAAAAGTCAAATCTCCCTAAATATTGGAGCAAAACATGGATTTATAGCCAAAACTAATAGAAATCTAATTTCAAAACAATTTTAGACAAAAAACGAATCAAAAATTAAATGATTTTCAAAAACTAATTACAAGAAAAGTATCCAAAAAATAAAATCTAAATTCTTTTAAATAACTCAAATAACTCTCTGATTATTAATCTTGCTCCAATAGAGGATTGATTTAACCATTACCCTGCTCATTATTCAATAAACAACAAAATTGGGGCAAAAGTGGACAAAAATAACTGTATTTTCAAAACAATTCTTTTCAAAAAGTACTCAAATTTCTCATAATTTTCATAACTATTTCATTAAATTTCAATAAACTCTTCATTAAATCAGAGATTTTCATCAAATATGTGATTTGAAAACAAAAGTCAAATAAACTCATCTATAAAATGGGAAAATAATTAAAGAAAAATACATTTTTAGTCAAAATCTGTTCAATATTTTCAAAAAATAAATTCAAAACAACTCTTTTGTATTCAACTCTTCTCTAAATCGATAACATATTCAACAATTCAATCGATATATAAATATATAGTAATTATAGAAATAAGAGCACAAAAATATATATGTTTTACAATCCCTCGTCAAACAGACCTCGGATTCAATGCGTGATTCAAATTCAAAACTAAAGGATCGAAACATTAAAACAATAAATATATTAATCGATTAAATCAATGATTAAATCCAAGAAAACAATTAGTATTTCAAATATAATAGAATTGAAAATATTTGTCACTCTTTTAACTAAATTCGAGACTTTCTTGATGTCAACCACTCCTCAAATTCACTGAAGATTCTGTGCTTCACATTCCTCTTGAGTTGCAATCAATTCTTCGGTTCTCAAGTCTTTCCATTCGATAAGTGATAGGATTTGTCAAAAACCAAACCAAATGTTAAAAACAAAACTCAATTCAATTAATAATTAATAGACTTTTAAAACAAACGGTTGGCTCTAATCAAGGGATGGATTAGACGTCAATTAAATGGCTGTTAATTAAATCAATCGCTAATTTAGATTTGATTCCAATATTTATACGATTCATAGATATATATATAGAATATGTGTTGTCAGCGGTTAAAATATATCGATTCAAATATATTAATATATGATTTAAAGCACCATGCTACAAATTTGAGACATAAAACTCCATCAATTTTATCGCTTATTTGATGTGATGTCAGAAGAATATAATTATTATTAATATTATTATTATTCAAATCATAGTTATTATGCAAAACGACAACAAAATCAATCAATTAATGGATTTCCGATTCATATGGTATAAGAGAAGTGCCATTTAGAGGACAGCCGACTCTCTGCGTGGCTTCAGATGTGTGTTATTTGTCTTTTCTATGTTCTAAGGGTTCAAAAAACTGATGAAAATGTCGTCTTCACTGCTCTCCACATAATTCATGACATTCTTGAGTCAGACATCGGACCAACTCTTCCATCAATTCTTCATTCAATGATTCAATCAATTGATGCAATTAATGACGAGTCCATCAATGAAAGGGAAGGGTATTTGATATTTGGTCGGAGGTTCTATTCAATGGATTAATAATCTGAGATGATCTTGGTGTAATATTGGTGTAAAAACAGTCGTAGAATATTCAGGCAGTGATTAGTCACACAATTTGTATCGATATCTCCGCAACGTATGAAAGAAAAATTGTATCGACGGTTAAATGGCAGCCATCAGACGACAAAGAGCCAATTGGGACCATGGAGGGAAGTACCATGATCATTTGGCTCCTCATTAATATTCATTTGTATAAAGTATTATTAGTTCTCATAATTTGGTAGCGATTTTTGAGTTCAAAATTCCTGAGTAAATGTTGTTTTGTTATCATTCAAAGGGATCTGGGATTCAATGATGTCCTACTCATTAGTATGTCTGTCCCATCGGTGCTCTCAATATTCTGTCCAAATTCGCCGCATATTCGATGAATAATTAATATATCATTAAAAGGATGGATAGAATAGACGTTAAAATCGATGATAACGTTCTGTTGTCTAAAATATGTCCACAAATATAACGATTAAATGATTTCTTCTTCAAAATATATAATTAATTAATTGATTCGTTAGTGAAGTGTAAGAGTTTTTGAGGCAATTCCTCTTCAAATGAATTATTTGATTCACAAAATCGATTAAATCCGTTGAAAAGTGAGGCGAAAGTCGATTCGAGTTAAGTTATATCGTCAGAAGTTAATCGATCAAATCATTTGTACAATTATTGGTGAGCGCACAGCACATCGCTCAGCACATCGCACAACACATCCAGCAATTTATGTCTATTGTCTTATCAAAGTGTTCATCAGAAGAGGGGTTTTCCACAAAAATATGCTTTTCATCTGATTTTGCACTTCAGTGCCGGAGAAGAATCAATTGATTAGAGGACTGTTCGCTCAGATCAGACCATTAATAGTTAACACATCAATATTTACAATCAGCTCTTCTTCTTCCGGCCATTCTTCGAGTCATTCCATCCAATGAACAACACATTAGATTAGATTAAAGCTTGAAATCAATCCATTAATATATCGACCGTTCCTTAGGTTAGGGTTCAGTCACCAGACTATCAGTTCAGTGAACGCACAGACAATTCATAACTGTTTTCTCATTTTCTTTAATCAATTAATAGATTTCTTCGCTAAAGAAGTGATTCTTTCATAAAAGAAGACATAAGAAGAAGAAGCGAACAAACGATGAGAAAAATATCACTTTTATCACAATCTGAAGAACAAATTAAGACAAACAGTTCTGAAGAGAAACAGTTCAGTCAATCATTAATTTCAAATTGTCTTTCAATCAATCATTTGTGTCAATCAATAGACCACTGGATGGTTCTGTGCTATTAGTGCTGTGCGGATGACTTTCCCAAAAAACATAATTAATTTGTAAAACAAAATCTCAAAACATTTGACCCAAAAAACGATTGAATCAAATGTTAATCTCATTTGATATTCAAAATAAAGTCTTTGAATACCATTCCTCTGAACAACGGTTTTGTCGGAAAATAATATTTTGCTTTGTTTTCGATGAGTTCAACAAATTTCGTATAAATTACACCAAAAGTCTTCCTCAGAGTCTTCATTAGATTAAGATATCGATCGTTGTTATGAGGGCTCAGATAACAACTGCTGGAGAAGACTCTTCTTTTGATCACTAGGCTTGGAATCGTCCTAATAGTCAAACAAATCATACAATCAGTCAACTAATCACTGAATTTCAAACAACCCATTCATCAAACATTCAGTTATTTATTCATTAATCTCAGGGATGACCAGAGGATACCTTTCCTGCAACTAATCTTAACAAAACTCCTTAAAAACTTATAAAATGTTCCCTTAAATTATTCATAACCCCTGACCTAATGTAGGCCTCTCTCTCTTTCTCCTAAAAACTATTAATTATCACTGAAGGCATTCCCATTCCCTGTTCATTCTGGTCATCACTGTTCTTGCTTTTATCTAAATGCTAATCAATGATTAATGAAGAGGTTGTGCCGAAAACACTTACCATAGAATTAGTTCTATTCATATTGAGGTTGAGATGAGAAACGGGAGAACTGATAGCACTGTTATTGTCGGCGCCAATGTTGAGCAAACCCTGAGTGAAGTCATCGCTATTGTCGTTCAGTAGACTAAACATATCGAGTTCTGCTGAGGACAGTGTCAACGATTGTGAGTTCAGCGACAACTGGTGGTGTTGCTGCTGATGGGACTGAGATGTGGGGCCCTGTGTCTGGTGCTGCTGTTGTTGCGTTCGACCGCTCACTAGACTCCGGATCTCTTGTTTCACGTATTCGGAGGTCATTCCCGAGTTGTTCCGCGACCGGTCATTCTGTTGGACCGATTGCGGCGTCAGGGGCTGTGGTGTCGGCGGTTGACTACTATTTCCTCCATAGGACTGATCAAAGTTGAACTGATCCGTCGATTGTGAGTATGATTGAACGGACTGGTAGTTCGGTGACGGCAGGGATGACTCAGACGGGAATCGGGGCGAATTCACTCTCATGGGAGAGGGTATTGAACTGACATTCATCCTCTGCACCGGCCGTCCGATGGACTGCTGGTTCACAAACTGTTGGTTAAACTGTTCCGGATATGGAGAACTGCGTGCGTTGCGGGGTTGGGGCGGCGCCGCCGCTCGCATCGCACGGGGAGGAAACCTTTGACCTGTACTCGGATACGGTGTGCCATTACCTATCATTTCCATAAAAAGATAAAACAATAAATAATTGATACCTTTCTCTAAAAACACGTCTACTGTTGTATTGAGTCATAAAACTCTTCTATTCTTAGAAACACTCAAAAAACTTCTAATAAAAGCATTCAATTCATCTCAAAATCAATAAAAACTTCAAAACCTTTTCTAATAAAATAAAAAAAATTAAAACTCAATGAGAGAATAAGTGAACAGAATAGCACAGAATAGAGTAAAACAAACACCAACAGAATGGGGGAAGGGAGGGATAGGTTTAGAAAAATATGAATCAACAGACTATCGATATGTCTATACATTTATTACTATTTGTAATGAAATTTATGTTCAAAATTACACTCAATTTTCGGTATCTTTTTATTTGTTTAACAATGAATTGCATCTAAAAAAGGCTTTTCTTCTAACTATTAAGTGTCTGTCGGAGTGCAGGTCATAAACATCTCGGCATTACTACAATTGAATTGAGAGGCAACTGTGCTCTGGTCTATACTCCGGTCTATACACTGGAAGCCAGTGTTGATGACATCCAAATGACAGATAACTGAACTCAAGTCCCTTTTGAATGACATGCGAAACAGCAATAAAAGGGATGCCATAAAAAATTAGAGACAATCATAAAAATAAAGAATAAAATTTAGAGAAAAACAGCACTAAAAAAAGTTATGTCAACTGAGAGGAAAGGGAGGAAAGGGCTAAAAATACTGTTCAAAAGCTAACAATCACTTTAATGATAAAAAAGCGATTCAATCGATAGACTATTTTGTCGGCCAAATGGCTGTCATAACAATACTGACAATCGCTTCCCGAAGGGAATGGTGTCAATCATTTTGGGAAATACATGAGAAAAATGAGTTATAAAAACATTAAAAACGAATAAAAAGTTTTCAAAATTGAAAACTCATTTCATTAGACAATAAATTCTCTAATTTTTCATTTGTTTTATGACTCGAAGACATACTTTTTCCCCAAAACGTCACAATTCTATGACTTTCATAAAAAAATAAGTTTTGTCTGTATTTTCCCGATAAGCCTATTGAGAGGAAGGGTAGGAACTGACCTGAGAGCTGTGCATTGAGCATAGGGTTGGTTTGCTGGAGGGACACATTCTGACTCGACTGTTGGTTTTGCTGCGCCATTTGCGTCTGAGGTCTGACCGCTTGTGGCCATTGGTTGGTCTGTGGCGACATCTGCATTAGCGGTGAGTTGGGACCGGCGGTGGCCGGCGATGGCGACGACACGAAGTGTGGCGACATTCTGTGCTGATTAGCGGTCGGATAATTACTACCCGATGGACTAGGATATGACTGTTGGGCGGCGGGCTGTGCGGGCGAGAAGGGCGCCCGCGGGCCCGGACTAAGTTGCGGGGCGGGAGACTGAGGTAGTGGTGACGAGACCGCTGTGATCGGCATCGCATAACGGGGCGACAGCTGCGAGCCGTCGCCGGCGACCGATGTCTGGGCGCCGACAGGCGGACGGGGTTTAACCGCCAGCGAGACGTTAGGGGCGACCGAATTGTTGAGCAGTTCGTTCATATTCTCGAAACCCTGGAAACTCATTGTCTCCGTTTGTTGCGTTTGAGGGATCATCTGTTGCTGTGACTGTTGGGCCAGCAGTCGCTTCTGCTGCTCCACCATCTTCCTCTGTTCACTCAGGGAACGCCTCTGATGAGCGGTCAACTGTGCCGACTTCACCTGCGCGGCCACTTGCGTCAGATTCGGGTTCAGTTGCATGTTCTGCGGCAGGTATTGCTGACGCGGTTTCGTTAACCGCGGTCCCTGTGCTCGCGGCTGGAGTTGAAAGTTTGCCGGCGCTGGAGGTGTGCTCTGCATATGACAGACAAAATCAATATAACTCTCAATCATTAAAAAATCATTTTCCTTATAATTTGAATAATTATTACTTAATATTCACAGAAATATTTCGAAACTCAGCTCCGCATCAATCAAAGCACAGAATAATTATTAATAATTGGAAATCAATTTAAATAATTATTTCAAATATGAAGACATCACTCATGAGTTCCGAACTCTAATTGAATTTGTCATTAAAATTCAAAACTCATTAATAAGTTATTTGAATATTAGAGTCAAACCTCTAATTATTAATCGAAATATTCTTTTGACGGCCTTTCGTCTCAACACTTCTAAAGTTAATGATCAATAGGAAAGGGTTCGCATACCTGTGCGGAATTGGCGATCTGTTGGCCATAAGTGGTGGGTGTGTAGGCCGGCGGAGGTATCTGTTGATAGTTGGGCGCTGTCGCTGAACTCATGTTCGGAAAGGGAGAGGTCACCACATTGGGAGTGGTGGGTGTCGTCACCTCGAAGCTCATCAGTTGCTTCTGAATGGCACTGATGGCCATCCGCTCATTGAGATCGGCCGGTGTGGCCGGAGTTGTAGGAGTGGCTACATTGGGCGCTGAGGGCTCTATCACTTCCTCGAGTATACGCAAAAGCATCACATCTTCACTCTGCTGTGGGACAGGTGTTTGTCGCTGACGCGGCACATCCAGATTCATCTCCTGCTGCATACTAATGAAATCGTCCAGAATGGAGGACAGGTAGGGATCAGAAGCCGACTCCTCAAAGGAGAGCTGCGGCGGATTCGATGCGCTTTGGAGTGGCTGTTGTGCGGACGGTTGACTCGTCTGCAGCATCTGTTGTTGTTGAGGCTGTGCTGAATAGAAGGGCTGCAACTGAATGACATTCTGGGCAGTGGTCGCAGCCACCGGTGTCTGCGGCTGAGGCACAGACGGCTGTTGTGGAGAGGGTGCTGCCAATTGGGGCTGTTGTTGTTGGAGCACCTGTTGCTGTTGCATTAGAGCCCTAACCGTCTGTTGGTTTTGACCGTTATTTGATAGAATACTATTCAAAAAGTTGGATGAGTTCTGCTGTTGGATCTGTTGTTGTTGTTGTTGATGGAGGAGTTGGTGGCCGACCGGCGTCTGAGATTGCGGTCCGATTTGTTGTAAATGTATTTCTTGGAGTCTTATAGTCTGTTGTACTTGAGGTTGGATTTGCAGCCGTTGAGGGCCGGCGCCGAACGAATGCATCTGAGGGTCAAACAAATCAATTAGTATTTGACAGAAACCTCTTTAAAGGATTGAGACATAAGTCTGACATCAAATCAAATTTGTGTCAAACCGTCAAAACATTTATTGATTTTGAATATCGAGTGAAAAATAAGTGGAAAAAAGGGAAAACCTGTTGAGGTCTCAGTTGAGTAACATTCGTCACAATGGGAACCATCATTGGTTGTGTCGTCTGAGGTCCGCCCTGACCTGTGGAGGGCACGGATGTGAAGATCACTTGTCCACCTGATTGAGATACTTGACCAGATTGCTGCGGATGTGGGTGTAATGGGGTCGGTATCAGCTTCTTCTCCAGATTCCGGGGCAACTTTGCGTCCGGTGTCTGAGATATGATCGAAGTCGGGATCGATATCTCGTCTGGCAATGAGGTCGGCGTTCGGGCCAACATTGAGGCCAACATCGGGTTCTGACCGGCGAGTTTGGGCGGTCCATGTGTGTGGCCGGAGGAGGGACTCGACTGTGGAATGCAAGTGCCCGAAGCGGTCCGCTTCATGTCTTGCATTTGGGACTCATAGTGAGTGACCGTCTCATCGATGGACTTCCGTTTGTTGGCCAGAGATGTGGCCATCACTTCATTGAGACTCGTCGGCAATGACGACGACGACGAGGAACAGGCTGTCCATCGAAAGATCCAATCATTAAACAATTCATTCATTAATTAACAATAGATTTGAATCAATGTTTGAAATCAATTAAAAGACAAAAACATAATTAAGATCTGACTTTCGATTATTGTCTGTATTGACTCATATCTTGATGTATGAGAAAAAGCAAACAAAACTACCCTCACATTCATGAGTCACAGACTTTGTGAACCCAATTCTCATTAGACTAATTGCAAGTTCAAAGAAATCAATGAATTTTTAATTGAAAAGTAATTCCATTGATAAAAATGCCATAAATTTAGTGATAATTTTGGGCAATCAATGAGTTTTTGCAATTGGGTTAATAGAGAGATAATAATAATAATAATCCACTTTATTATTGAATTTGAATTTTTCCAAACAAACCCCTAATTGATCCGATCGATAGTGTTATGGCATTATTTCGTCTGTTTCTCAGCACCAAAAATAGGATAATTGGCCGACAATTTCAACAAAAAGTCGCCAAAAACTGCTATCAATTCGGGAATAATTCCTATGATTTCCGATAAAACAATTCTAGTATTGAATAGTATTTATATTTTGATAATAAATATGGTTTGAGATTATAATAACTGATTGGGACTGGCGTTCAAAATGACAGAACAGGAGATGAGAGGAAATTAACTGCAAATCTAAAACAAATATTCTCTATATTTGTATATTTGAACAAAAATTTTCTGATTCCTATCGGAATTCAATTCAATTGAAACCAAAATTTGATTCAAATCTGTTGTCAATACAGGGAAACCTCTGTATTGTGAACGGCATTAGAAACCCATTAAACCAATTCATGGTTTCAAAGCATTTCATTTGTTATTAAACCTTAATCTCTGTCCTCAACCCTTGAACCCACAAAACCTGACCCGAAGGACAAGATATCCCTCTCCTGCATAGAATGCGTTCACAAATCACAGGTTTGACCCAAAAATAGATAAAAATAAGTGTTAATTACGGGTCGAATCGATTGACTCTCTCTTCAAGTGTTGTGTTAAGAAAGAGTTGGGATCTCTGTTGTGATGATCGTTATCTTTGAGCAATTGTTCGACTAATTCGTTGGTTTTGGGAATTCCTGACCTCTTGCCGACGTCATCGTCATTGAGAAGCATTCGGAGCATATTGTTATTGTTGGACACCTTTTTATCGCTGCCAACACTGCCCGGACCCGAGCACTCACTATATGGTGTGTGGGGCTGTGCCACAGATGAGGGTGCGTTGGGTGTGTTGACCACTGAGGGCAGATCATCGTCTTCATCGTTCAACAGCTCACGAAGAATGTTGTCGTTCTTAGCCATCGGCGAACTGTCCGCCTCTTCCGAGGAGAACATACCGTGCGTTAAAAGGTTTCGTAGTTTATGTGTGGCCGCAGAGGTGTTGCTCGACGGCGAGTAGTCCTCCAAAGACTTGTTATCATAAGCACTGCTCTGATTGTAGTTATGTTGGACTGACTGCGGGGATGGATTCGACGGACTTCTGACCAGATTAGCCATTAATGGCGATGAGGCACAAAGAGGAGACGCCATCTGCTGAGAGCTGGCCGTCGGCTGTGTCTGTGACTGAGCGCCAGTCACTGGCACGAGGGCGGGCGGCGTCGGTACCGGCGTATACATGCCGGCACTGGTAGGCGTCGGCGTTCTATTGTTGTTATTCATCACCGATTGGCTGCCAGTGGAGGCCATCACTGTTTGCACTGTCGTTGTCGTACTGGTCTGCTGGTGGACCGACTCCTGACTATTGGTGTCGTAGTTATCCCACGACACGGAACTCGAGGGAAACATTTCACTTATGCCCAGACAGTCATTCAGCGAGAAGTCCGACACATTGCTCGGCGACAGAGCCGGGAATGGAGGGAATGGTGTCGTCGATATCATACCGGTCTGGGTATTCGCATAAATCACAGGACCCGGTATTGAGTCCGCTCTCGATATCGCGGAACCTATTATTCAAAAGCAGAACAAAATTAGTTCCAAATTTTGGACAAAAATTGGAAAAAATTTTAAAATTTGATTTAAAGACAAAACTATTGAAAAAGAAATGAAATATTTAACAAAAATTTCCGTCAAAACCGAGTCTCACATCCTCTCAGAAAATGCATTAATGAAAACATTGAGGAAATTATTTATTAAGGATTATATTCGAGTAAATTTTGGATCAAAAAATACTCAACTAATTAATGAATTGAGAGATAAATAGTAAAATAATTTATCGAAACTCTAATGAGTTTTAAATAATTAATTACTTATTGAAAGAAATTAAAACCAAACGAAAAGACAACAAAAAGAGATAAAAATAAGATTTTCTACGAATGAATGAAAACCAAAACCAATTCCCCATTGATTTTGGGACTGAAATATCCAGAAAATGAGCAGAAATTTCAAGTGAATTATCAGAACAAATATTAACGAAATTCATATAAAACTTATCGTAAATTATTTCAATTAATAGGAATTTAGACAAAAACTAAACTATCGTTTGAACGGAAAAATTGGAGAATTTTATCATAAATTACACTAAAAATCAAATAAACTGTTGTTTAAAGAAAGCGATTCATATCTGAGACTTCAATTCACTACTGAAGAAGAATGGATGGCAACAGAGACCGGATTATCACCGGATTCTCAGTACATGAAAGAGAGAGAGAGAGAGAGAGAGAGAGAGAGAGAGAGAGAGAAAGGTAGGGAACAGCACTTACTTGTGAGCAAATCTCTGGAGTTAAGCGAAGAGATCAGATTCGTCGACGAGTTACAGTTGGCCACCGATGAGGCTGTGCTCGACATTGTGCTGGCGAACGTCGGGTTGCCTGACCAGGAGCTTGTCGTTATGGGACTGGGAGTGCCGCCCCTCGACGACGACGTCTCCGACGAGCAGCTATTCTCTGAATCTCGGATTATGGAATGGGTGGCCATAATGTAGTCGACGGGTTCGGCCACCGATGGGTTGCCGCTAAACATCTTTGACTTAGTCTGGACGTGAACGTACTTATCGTTCGTCACCTAGCACATTTCGGGCAATTAATACCAGCATTAGATTAGATAACAGTAGACATCAGTCATAAAAATACAGTATAGACGACACAAATCCCACTAAAGATCATTAACTTCTTAATTACCATTAAATTCATTGCATTTCTCATTTCAATTCAATAATTAGACAAAAGAAATTTCAACATCCATAAAATTTTCCTTTTTATAAAAAAAATGAGCATGCTACATTAAAATTCAAATTTTTATTTGAACAGAAACTTAAAAAAAACTCTTATTATTATTATTCTGTCCCACAAAAGCACAACAAAACAACTGAGTCAGACATTTATTATTTCATCCTGATTATACACAATCATTTTTGCTCGACAAATTCCAATATCTCTAATAACCTGCATGTTAATGAACTCTTTCATTTTGTGCGATATCACAGTTATAGCCAACACTCATATAATTCAATACATTATTCAAAACGCAATCAAAACAAAAATATAAATGCATTTCTCGGCAGAGAATTGTAGACTCTTTTCATTTAAATCTATATAATTGTATATAAATTGTATACATTTTTCTATAGTTTTCATTCAATTAATAATAAATGGACTCATATTTACAGTGATATTAATATTTGATTACATTCTGATTACCGACAAAAAATACAACAAACAAATAGAGACAAAATGCCTAAAAATCGGACAAAAATGAGCCATAATTTACAAATCTATTACTAATTAAATACCCAAAACTCTGAATTCAATTAATATAATGAATGAAAGCCTTTCCCAACGAAACGGAAGACCAGACCAGAAGAGCTGACATTATATGGAAACAAACAGTGAAATATCAAAAAACTAGTAAACTATTCAAACTGAACCGGAAACTATTCGTTTGCCAATTCATTAATAACCGGTATTTTAAGACATTATTTCCAAACCTCAAGACTTAATCAGAAAATACAGTGAATTCAGACAATGAATCAAACGATGAGTTAATAAACAAAAGGCTGTGAAAACACTGAGCTCTGAGAGCACAGCCTTTCAGAGCACAACCTTTCAGAGGATTGCGTTTTATATGAAATATGTGTGACTTTTATGACGAAATTCACTGCATTTTATGTAAACATTTGATGAGAAAAAAGGTTTGAATTCATAATTGAATCGAAATATGAGTCAAACACTAATTATTTGACAATTGATAGCAATTTTCTGATAATATTTGAGTGAAATTCGAGTCAATAATAATAATAATAAAAATCTGTATATAAATGCCATCACATCGAAGCCTACAATCAATTCATCAAAATAGAGGCCAAAATAGCACAGAATTAAAGGTAATTAATAACTAACTATTTTAAGCCAATCAATGAATAGATTATAATTCAAAATAATTTCAAGTTTTTCACTCAAAATGCCATAAAATTAGTGATTATTTAGCGTCTAATCACTGAAAACTTGAAAATTAATTCCTATTAACTGAAAAAAGCTCTGAATATAGTCTTGCAATATATACGTAAACTTGAAAATACCTTAACAACTAATTGCTGTCCCAAAAGCTATTTAAGACAGTTTTATAGCCCAACACTTCCCTCAACTCAGGCATCAATTAGTCGAATGCATCCCTCATCCCATTCCTCACAAAATACATTTCAAACCACTTCTCAAATCAAAACTAAACACAAATTAAATGTAAATTCAAACGAGAAAAACAAAAAATGAGAAAATCAGTCGTATTTTTGGCAAATGAGAGGTCTGTCCAAAAGGCTATCCAAAAGTCTGCCCTAAACTCGAGTTAAGCCGAGAGTGCAATGAATTTGACGGCAAATAAAAGGCCATAAAATAGTTATAAACGAAAAACAAAACAAAACGACAAAACATTTCTCTAATGACTTAAATAGTCATTAAATTCCTAACCCTTTGCTAACACTACTTATGATAAGTGGAGGGGAACGGAGGGTTACATACCATTAGCCTATATATGCCGGACGTAACGTTGCTTCTGGTGGACAGGGATTCCTTCAGATGAGTCTGAACTCTGTGAAAGTCATTGGGATGACACAGTTCGAGGATAGGCTTTCCCACCAGTTCCTTGTTCAGGTACTGGGAGTAGGTCGACGACACACCGGACGTGTCAACGGCTAATATCTTGCCCGTGAGGTCGAGCCGAGTAGTGAACTGTTCGACCACTACATTGGCGGCCGACTTGTCCGTCACGGGTATGCGTCGGGCGACACACACCAGACAGTTCTCATCGGCCGAACTCGAGGCGGTAGTCCCCGGCGTAGGACTACTCGCGTTAGACTGTCTTTGTTTTGACTCGAGGGACGGCACCAGCACTGCCGAGATCTGCATATTCTCGAACTGCTGTGCACTACACTTATTGTTTGAGGTCTGACCCGTCTGTGCCTTATTTGAACTGTTTGTCGACGTTTTCATTAACGAACTGAACTCTGGGTCGGAGTCATCGCCGTCTGAGAACTGTTCGTCTTCTGGTTGTTGTGGTTTAACCATAAATCTAGAGTTAAAGCACCGCGACTTCGACACTGCACTGGTGGTCGAGCCGGTGCTCGATGTGGACGCTTGCGTTTCTGAAGACCAGCCGAAGCCGTTGCCAATGGCTGACATCGGCAGAAGATTTGAACTGAACCGGGGGTGATCCCCCACGTGGATTATATTGTAGATTGATTTGCCCACCAATTCACTCTATAAACACATTAATCAGTATTATAAAGGAAGGGGTGGGGGG
>JAQIWF010000923.1:0-14644 GCA_034694965.1 Ceratozetes gracilis
TCTCTCTCTCTCTCTCTCTCTCTCTCTCTCTCTCTCTCGCGATAGTATCTATTCGGCCCAAAATAGATTTAATAATTGTTAAGCCAATGAGTGACTGAGTCTGAAAGCGGTTCCACTTCACATCTAATGGGCAGACATTTTGGCTGTAGATTTGCGATCAATTTTACTCACTCTTCTCTAATTACTTTCTTACCACTAATTCTTAAGAATTTTATGGAATTTATGTTCTGTCGTCCAAACGAAACACTTTTTTTTGTTGATTTCATTAAACAAAAAACAATTTAAAAGACAAACTTGTAATTCATAAAAGTATTCAAATGAAAAAATAAAGAACAGACTAAATATATCATAACAACTGAAGAATTATATGCTATTCAATTCATGTGGATATAAGGGGAGAATTTGAATTATCAGCACTTCCTGTGAGAGAGAAATTGTTTTCAAATATTCGGATTGAAATATATTAAACATTCATTAATTTAATCAGTTCTTAGCACAAGAAAATGCATTCATTTATACAAATTTATGGGTAATTTGTATTCTAATCTGGAGTTAAATTCAGCAAATCTGTGGGTTTTGTAGTTTTTTGATATAAATTAAAGATTGTAATCAAAAACTGAATTCTTTGTGCAAAAGTTTTCCGCCTTTTTGTTCATTTGTTTTACTATTTAAGGAAAACATTGAGAATATTCTTATGACTTATTTCTTATTTTTTTTAAAGCAAATTTAGAGTATAATTAGTACAAAATGATTGATTTTCTTTTTCTTTTCAGGTCCTCGAGGGAAAAGAGGTAAAAGAGGACCTCCTGGTGAAGCCGGAGCTCCCGGTCCTCTGGTATGTAATAAATGATTAGTACTTTTTCATTGAAAATAATTCAATAAATGAAACAAATTATTTGGTATTTTTGTTCTAAATTTGGTCGTTATTATTATTTAGGGACCTCCGGGTAAACCTGGTTTTCCGGTAAGTCATATCTGAGAATTCAATTATTATGTGAAAACAAAATTCATAAAAAAAGCCCTAAATTTCGCTAAGAGTTCGCTAAGAGACGAGAAATAATTAAATTCTTGTCTTTTCTTCCGAATCTTATTTTAAGCAAAAATTGATTTTTGCGTCAAAAATATTCTGATACGAGTCTTAAACTTTATAGGGAGCTATTGGTATAGACGGCCCCAAAGGTGAACAAGTGAGTCGTGAAATTCATAATTATAACATTCATATTATCATTCATAATATCATTTTCACCTTCAAATTCAATTATTTCTCTCAACTTCTCCTAAAACTGAATGTTTATCGTCTTTTAGTCTCATTCTTATTATCTTTTGTTATGTCAATGAATATAAACATAGAATGGATTCCTTAGAATAGATTTATTTATGAATTGTGTTTAGAAGTAGTGTTAGACTCCATTAAAAACAATTTGTTGAAACAATTAGTGACAAAAATGTTGATAAAATACATAATTATTTCAGGGCTCCAAAGGAGATAAAGGGGATAAAGTAAGTCCTGTTTTATACAAACTTTCTCTCTTTCAAAATAACCGGAACTCACTTTCAATATAATAATTGAGTTAATCGTTGAAATCATTATTTCTATGAAATTAATTTATAAGTTATTATTTTAAGTGTTAATTAAAATGAGACGCTTTGAGCGCATTTCGCTCCTTAAGTGTTATTTAAATCTTAATTTGAAAGTCAATTGATTTCCAAAGAAATTTATTATTAGTATCACTGAAAATGACGTAAACCTTAGATAAAATAAATAAAACTTTTTTGGAAACGATTGCAATTCAGATAAATATCGTCTAATCTATCAAAAGAATATGTATTTCGTTAGTTATTTATAACTCACTCTCTGTTTGTCTGACTTAACATTTCAGACATGATTTTACAAAATTCTCTCTCTTTTTGTTTTTGTTCTTAAATTTCAATTAAAACGATGGAAACCTAAATCGAGAATCAGTTCATTTAGTATTTGATATTTTGAATCCTTAACTCTTTTTAAACTGAAATCCTGTCTTCAACTCAATTTCAACACTATTTGAATGCAAACAAACCCAATGATTGACAGACGAATCAAATAAAAAACAATTTTTGCTCAAAAATTCTTTGCTTCTCATTAATCATTAATTTCTTTACTGTTCACAAAACTGACAAATTTTTGTCTCTAATCTCTAATAAAATGTCAACAATTTTTCTAATATTCAATTTTTTCAGGGCGAAAGTGGCTTCGATTTATTCACAACAACCAAGGTACTAATATCTCAGTTTAATTTATTAACTAACAATATCATCATTAATACAAACATCATTATTAACCATATAATTGAATCAATAACCATGTTAGATCAACATTACCAAAATAATACCCGGATCTCATTATTAAAATAAAACTTAAATAATTGATTGAATAATTTTCAAATGAAAACCTCTTGAAATAACTGACAGGGAGTTAAGCGATCGATCACTAGACTTCGTGGCGGAACATTAGGTTATGCAGAAGTTATAGCAATTAAGGTTAGTCTACAGTCAACACCACTCCACTAACTCTCGCTCTCATCCTTCCAACTCATCTTTGATGTCCAGTCCTATTGAATAACACTTTTCTAAATTTAGTCAATTTTAAGAACAGTTCACTTATCGGTATTCTCTAACATTATAACAAATTTTATAAAACTAAATTATTCCATCTATTTCACTTTGTCATCATTAAACACAATTTCTGGAGTATCTATCATCTCAAAATTGGATAAATACCCCTAAAGAGACGTTGTTTTACTTCTTGCTAGACCAGAGTTTCCTAGACTAATGTCATTAACTTTAGGAATATTTTAAGCAGGAATGACCAAGCTTCGAGGCTCTAGGGGTGAGAGATTAGGGGAAGTTTTTCCAAAAAAAAAATTATTTTTATTTAGATCTAGTTTATTTAGATCGCGTACTCTTTCTGAAAGTTAGAACCCTACGTCTTCTCTTATTTGCTATTATAGGAGGCGGGGGTACGGACTGGTCATCATTGATGTCTCTTTTTGCTAAATTCTAATTAATTTCAATTAAAGCTTTTGTTAATTAAAATTTATGTCTTATTCTTTGATTAAGTGTTTTAAACTCAAACTTAAGTTCACATCAATGTTAACCAAATGTTTGTCTTATTTCCCTTATTTATTGATCTAATTTTGTGTTCATTAAATGTACTCTTTTTTATGTATTCTTTATTCTGTTTTATGTTTACTTCATTTTATTTGATTTTATTTCGAGTTTTCTCTCATTAGTCCAAAGCTATCCGATAGCAAAGCTATTCCTAAATGTCATTCAAATGAAAATCTCATTTCGGAGGACAAGAAAACTTATATGTCTTTCGCTGATTACTTGTAAATGAAGAACAGATTTCCACTCTTTGCCAACCATTTGATTATAAATTCAAATCAAATGAGTCTTTTGTGTCCAAAGCAATCACTGAAAGCATAACAGAATCGAAATGAAAGCCATTAGTTCTGTGTTTGAGTACTCGTTCATCACTTATACAAACTTTGATCGGAAACATAATTAGTTCTGAGAACACATCCACACAATTATTTAGACACCAATTCACTCAACACACAGATAAATGAATCTTCACTTCAAATATATTCTGACAAAAGTCGAGTCAAAAAGGGAAACACAAATAATTTTTGATTAAAATCTGAACACATCTTAACATGCAATTAGATTTGAGTTAAAATCATATTTGGAAAGTTTAAACCATCAAAATATAGCATTTTATGTCAAATCTAATAAATGTTTAGATCTTTACTGAGATTTTATGATCAAATTTGACAAAAGAAATGCCTTTTGAAAGAAGTATTTGTATTAAAATGTTACAAAACATTAACTGTGGACTCTCTGTGCTCTGTGTTGGATAGGGTCTTGCCTCCCTTGGCATCACTTTATCTCCCGGTGACTTACTTCTGCTCAAAGTGAGTCAATCGCTATTATATTCTTTATGTGTTGTTGTAATCAATAATATTTGACGTTTTCGTTGCTTTCAATCATTTTATGTCTTTGAATGTTATCATATATTACTAACTCTTTTCACAATTTTCTTACATTCTATTAATTATCATTATTTTAACCGCAAATAATAGGGTGAACCAGGAAATTCAGGACCTCCTGGTCCACCAGGCCCACCTGGACCTACAGGATTACCTGGATTTGATGGAAGGGTTGGCCTTCCAGGTGAACCGGTAAACTAAGATAATGGTTACTCTCCGGAACATTATAATGATCCAACTAAAAATAGGGTCCACCAGGATTACCCGGTCCTTCTGGTCCATTAGGCCCTGTGGGACCCATAGGCAAAGACGGATTGCTCGGACCAAAGGTTTGAAATCTTTACTCATTTTATAATAAACTTTTGTTTAATATCTGAAATCAAATTCAAACGAATAAAATTGAAACGAAATTCAATATAATTTTATTGAAAGTTATTTTTGTCGCGAATTCGTTAAGATTTGAGAAAACGTTTCGTTTGTTTAAGAGAATTATTTTCGCTTCAAATGATTTATACGAGAATTGACTACAAAAAAGGCGAACGTTTTGTCAAAAGTGGTGTTATATTGTATTGTGTTTTAGGGCGAAATGGGCGCAATGGGACTGCCCGGACATAACGGACTTAAAGGAGATCCAGTGAGACTTTTGTTTTTATCAACAATTTATTTCTCCCAAAAGAACTAACAATAAAAACAAACTAACACTGGATTCCATCACTAATATAAGCCTTAAGTTATCTAAGAATATGACTTCTCTTCAATATAACTCAATTCAAAACTAATCATTACTGAGAATATATCTCACATTTAATCCATTTTCCTCACAATTATATAAGTTTCTCCATTTTTTATATTTCAGCAATAGTTTCGTTCGTTTTATATTATAATTTATTGTCCTGGAATACTTTTCAGTTATATTTGTCTGTTAACTAAATAATCAATTAAATCAATATTTGACCTAGCATCTAATTTTTAGGAGTATTTTAAAGTAGTTTAAATTAATAAGAGTGTCTAGGTTGTAATTAAAACGAGTGTTTCTATTAATGAAAATGAGGATCGCATTGACTTATGTCATGAATGTGAGCCCAAATGCCTTCACGCTCTGGTCGTTATGTATATCGTTAAATACAATCGTAAATCTTAATGTCCTGATTCCCCCCCATTGCCATCGATTGGCCCCCAAACAGACCACAACTGATGTTAACACAAGAAATAAAACGAACGAAAATTTAAAATTTTCTCAAAAATGATAATTTGAAACTAAAATAGACTTTCGGTAATAAATTAAATGCATTTAGAATTTGGTGTAGAGTTTCGGTTAAAACTATTAACAATAACTAATGAAAACTAAAACATGTTTAACATTAACCAAATGTTTATTCGTTTTGAGATTTATTTTTAACATTCATTTATTTAAATTTATTCCTTTGGAGTCAACTAACAATTGATTTGTTTTTTATACACTTCTCTAAATCTTCAAACCTATTGACTCGATTTCAGTGCACTTTTCCTCATCTTTAAGTGCTTCGATTCATAATACAGTTAGGCCTCTCATTAAGAGCCCACTGAGTGGTGAACTTCCCACTAAGAAACACCATTACTTCAATGATCGCAATGGCTTTCAGACAACAGTTCTGTTCACAGAAACAATTTTGCAACAAAATTGCATTATTACACACATTGTATAACACATTGTATTACATATTGTAGTACAAGACATGTTATTAATAACAACTAAATTTGAATAAGAGTTATCATTTGTAGAATTTTAATCAGGATAAACAAAATTAAGAATTAACAAGGTGTAATTCTCAATTTATTATTTGGTAAGCTTAAGACAGTATTTTACACGCGAACCTCAACTCTGCCCGTTCTCATAATGTGAGGCCTGACTGTATTCTTATTTTATTCTTCATTTTGTGAATAGTTGATCAGTAAAAGTTAGACCAATGATGGCACAGCATCAAATAGTACCTTTATAAGCTTAAAATTGGAAATATGTAAAAAACTGAGCATGATTGAGTACTTATTTTGATGACCTCAATTTTGAGTCAAACATAAAAGGGGTTCTATTGTAGTGATTCCTTAAACAATATAAAGTGTGTCCAAAGGACTGACTTTTACTGAATAACTAAATTCTAGTTTTTGTAAGGAATTGTCATTTATATGAATGACTAACAGATAATCTTATACTTTAGGGAGAAAAAGGTGAAAAAGGCGACAGAGGACTGACCACAACTTTAGATGGAAATGCATTTCCGACGGGTTTCATCGAAGGTCCCGCAGGTATTCCTCAACTGTGAACTCACTCTCGTTTCAAGTATTCACGTCTCAAATCAAAAGTTTAAAATTGAAAACATTTTTCGTTTAACTTTTAAAACCATTTATTTCGAGTTTACATTTCACTCTCTTTTTGGTTTCGATTCATTTTTAAGGCCAAAAGAAATCATTCATTCAATAGTTCAAAGGTTTTTGATTATTTCAAAAGATATATTCGAGGGGTTCATAATAGAAGGTTAGAAATGAGAAGAGGGACAGACCTCTTAAACATTTCCAGAATACTTGACACACAGACTCAAACTGTAAGCCAACGACTGGTTTGCTTGGAATTATCATTCACTCAAATCCAAGGAATTCCTCTCCATTTGGACAGAATTGTGAAAATATCGACAATTAATAACAAATAAAATTAGGATTTCTCACACAATAATTAATCTATTTTTTATTAGCCTTCAAAAAAGTGAAAAAATGTATTCTATTTTTAGGACCTCCCGGACCACCCGGACCTGCTGGCCCTCCTGGTCGAAAGGTTCGATTAGTCTATTTCTCAAAATAATTATTAATATATTGAACTCAATTGCATAACATTTCTCTTTCTCTAATTAACTCTAATTTGTGTTGAATTTATGTTTTTGTGTTTCTCTTCTGACGAAAATCTGTTATAATTATCCCATATTTGGTTTTATGTCATTTTCAACAAAAAGACGAGAAATGAGTTATAATTTGTTTCAATTTTGAGAAATTACTTCACGGATTGAGAAATGTCTGAAAGGAGGAGTTGAAAGCCTGGAATGAGATAAGCGGCCAAAAAATACTTCACATTTTCATTTCATTTTAGGGAGACGTTGGTATTCCCGGTCCTCCTGGAGAACATGGAGAGAAGGGGGACAAAGGTGAACGGGGGCGAAGGGGTAAAAGGGTAAACACATGCCTACAATTAATTAGACGATTAGAGAATTTGGTTTTAGTTATTTTGGTTCTTCAGATCACTCTCAGCATCACATCTGATCTCATAAATACTGAATTAGTTTTCGGCCAAACAATTCGATTATCAAATCCAATGAACTTTATATGTATTTTAAATGTGTTTTCGGGAAAATGTGTCGAAAACTTTACTCAAAAATACTTTAATGTCTTATATTTGAATAAATATGTGTCTTCTCTTCACTCTATATGCGAATCAATACTAACATTACTCTAAATATTAATTTAATGTAAGTAACACTTGCTTTGAATTCCTTCGGATCCAATATTTTATGTTGTCTTCCCTACAATTCCTTTCCTTTCGTTTTCATCGATTGATGGCTAAAGAAAAGACTATTTTCTCTGTTTTTTTCCATTATTATTGTCTATACATTGGAGCTAAAAATGAAAATGTCATTTGTTTTATGGATTTAATGTTAGATTTACTTCAATTCTAATACGTTTATCATATCTTTCGATAATTTATTTTTATTACAATGTATAATAGAGACAGAAATACACGAATATTACAGTCAATAGTCGTTTTGGGAAGTAATTCATGTGTTTTTGCCCAAAACACATAAATTCACAAATCATTTAATAAGTCAAAGAGAATAAAAATTGATAAATATATTATTTAGATTAATTAACTCTAACTAGCAAGATTCTTAATGTTTATTATAATGGCTTCCATATAAAGAGTTAATTGTGTTAATCGAATAGTAATTTAATTAAAGCAAATTTGAGACAAATATTGCTAAAGAGAAGAATAATTACTTATCTCAGAATCATTTAATTACTGAAAGTAAGAAATGGTTAAAATCAAAAAAGTTTGTTCCCATAAATAAATTGCAAGAAATACCAGAATTTTTCTTAAGCCGTCGTCGATATTCTGTTATAATAAATGGTTTTTTAAATGTTATCCTTTTCCCCATTTAAATGTGTTGAATGTCTAAATGTGAAACCATTTCTTGTGTCATATATTCATTGCTAACAAGTTTAACATAACTTAATTCATAATAATTTGCAGATTATTTGGCAATCGTTTAATTTTTCATCTCTTTGAGTGCTTTTGAACTTTTAATGAGAATATTAATGACTTTTTATACAGAAATAAATAAATAAAAGCAAAAATTGACACAAAATCCAATGAGATTTGTAGCCGACAGTCACCTCTAAGCACACCATTTGTCAATTGATTGATTGCCCAAAAAATCTGATCCAAATTATTGTCAGTGAAATGTATCTCATTTTCAAACAGATTTGTCCAAATAAAGAGTTGGTTCATAGCTTTAATTAGATCCCAGTCTATAGCCAAACGACTGCCTCTTTTCTACGAATTATTAATGATTTTATTTATATTTATTGTCGAATGAGTTAATGAGTGGAGGAGTTGTGCCCAAAGAGTCTCTCTCTGATCGTGACTTTTAGTATAAATTCTCATCGGATTAGTAGTTAAAGGGTTCGAAAATAGATTTTTCTATCATTTAATTGCATTAACGCTAACTCTTATGTCAGTCTACAGCAAACAAAACTCATTAATCAGAAAATGAGATACTTTTTCACTCAAGTTTAGGCTTTGGTCTCAAAATTGATTTTCGCCTTCATTTCAATAATTGTATGCTTACACACATAATAGGGTAAATCCGGCAAACCCGGTACCAGAGGTCTTCCTGGAGAACCAGGTCCTAAAGGAGAATCTGGCAATCTTGGCGAATCTGGCTCTAAAGGAGATATTGGATTACCTGGTACTCAAGGAGAACGTGGACTACCGGGTAATGACGGACAACCTGGTCCTCAAGGCCCTCCTGGATTACCCGGTGCTATTGGATTGAGAGGTTCTATTAAAGAAATAACATTTTCTAAGCATATTTTAAAATGTGATATTATATAAATCTAGGACAATCCGGAGACATGGGCCCGCCAGGTATGATGGGACCTCCAGGTCTTCCCGGTCCTCCAGGAAAATTTGGACCTAAAGGTTGTATACAAATAATGGAACCGATTATTAATTTTTGGATATATCCATAGGTGATAAGGGAGACAAAGGGGACGGTTCGGTAAGACATCCAACTATTGTTGCAGTTATGTCACCTCTAATTGGTTTATATTCAGACATCAATGGGTTTAATGAAAGCAGATTACGAAGCATTTGGTGATCGCTTTGAATCAGTCAGTCGTCAGGGACCGCCCGGCCCTCCAGTACGTAATACTAAAAAGTACCTATTTGAATCAATTTAAATGTGTTCTTTTAGGGCGAACAGGGCATTCGTGGACCTCCTGGTATTAAGGGAGACACCGGTCTAAAAGGAGAGCAGGTATTTGGAAATGTAATTCAACTGTTCATACCTTATATGCAATTCTTTTTAATAAAGGGTGACAAAGGAGATGTCGGGCCAATGGGTTTGCCCGGACCTATGGTATAGAAGTGAAAGCCGTATAAAACTGTGCTTTTAGTTTAATTCCCTTTGCAGGGCATGAAAGGAGAGTCCGGCTCCCAGTCCACTGATCTGATGGTATGATAGACTCATATTTATTGATTGATGTGTTTGTCCGCTAATAATACTCATCCATAACTCGACAGCATTTGATAATTCAATTGTATTAATATTTCTATATTTTATTCGACATTTTCTGCCAAAACTCTTATACCATATTTAATGTAATATTGATTACAAATTAACACAAGTTTTTTATTTACCGAAAACTATTAATTTAAATGCGATTAATAAATAACAACAGAACTGATGCTGAGAGTGGTTCTCATTATCTCTTCATTTTAATTACAATTAATGTTTTGTTTATTTTGAAAGCATTGCATATTTGTATGATTTTGTGGTCATTCTGTTGTATAATTAGGGACCGCCTGGTCTGGACGGCATCAAAGTATGAATTCATTCATTTCTCAATCATTAAGTGATTTTCAGCCTTTAAAGTCATACGTTTTGTCCTTTATTTCAATTAAAGGACAGAAAGTCTTTACAAAAAGAGTTCAAAATTATTGGAATTAAAATAAATGATTTTTATCCCCTTTTTATTGAATTTTTATCTAATGTATTCAATTTTCATATGATTTTCATTTGTAAGTTCACTAACTTTCCTCTTAAAGGAAAGTGTTTTCAAGGGATTAAAATTTGATTTATATTTTGCCCAAAGTCTCAGTTATTATTCATTGCGTACGACTTTAAAACATTAAAATGAAAAACACATTAAAATACTTTATATGAATAAATGATTATTTATAATAAAATGCTGTAATTCTTCTCCGTATATGAAGGGATCATTAGGTGATGTGGGCCCGCGCGGAGAAAAAGGTGAACCAGGCCTTCCTGGCACTGATGGCATTCCTGGCTTACCGGTTCGTTCACTATAACCATCAAAATCTATATTTTGAGACAATTTTATCAAATTGACCACAACTATCATCAAATTGCAAAATGCTTTTGTTCTTGTTCATTCACAAAATGCTTTATTTATTTGTCTTTTAACTTTTGGAGAAATGTCTTCTGATCACAAAGTTTTCCTTTCGTCTACACTTAGGGTCCAATCGGTTCGATAGGAAATCCGGTAAACAATTTTCTCAAAACATTTTTAGCATTCGATTAACTTTTAAATTGCTTTTGAATGCCATTTGATATATATTTCGATTCATTATTTGTTAATTGAATTACTTTCCCAATGAATTGATTAACAAACGTATGTATGCCTTAACCCATAGACTTATGTTTGAAACAATATTTCCTAATTTGAGATTTGTTTTCCAAAAATTCACATCAAATAAGGAACTCAAACACAGAATCAAATTGTATATAATTTGACTCAACTTCTATTCAGATATATTTTTAATTCATTTGAGAATTTGTTTGAATTTTCATTTCATTATTAGTGTTTTGCATTCAATTCAATGAATGTGTTGTTATTACAAAGCGTTAAGTTTTGGTTTGATTTCTCAACAAATATTTAAATTCTATATTTAAAGCGGATGTCTATTACGACCGAAGTTTTATTCATTCAAATTATGTAATCACTTGAATGAAGGTTTCATTCAATTTTGTTTTGCTTTTAATAATCAGTGGAAATCCAGTCTTTATTTGTTTTACAAATTAAAACTTTCATCAATTTAATCAAATTAGGGAAAGGCGGGTCGAAGGGGTGAAAAGGGATCTCAAGGAGAGAAGGGTGAAAGAGGCGATCAGGTATTCAAGTTCTCACAATTAACATTGCATTTTAAATTAACTATTCAAATGGTTAAAACCACTGTTAGGGTGTTCCTGGACTGGACGCTCCATGTCCATTAGGGGTAAGTTAAGGCTAATGGCACCATAAAGTGGCCGTAAACTGGAATCCAGTCTTAACCGGTCAAAACTCTGCCAACACGTGAAATATTTAACAAATCGTTTGAAAATTAGAATATTTGAGCCAAAAATAATAGTCTAAACATTTATGTAGTCTTTAGGAATACTTTAAAATTTGGGTCGAAATAGAATTGATTCACTCTTTTCATGTGTTAAAGAGTATAACAGGTTGATCCTGGATCCTCCAAAATCTATCAATGTCTTCGAGACCTAAACTATAAAATAACTAATTTAAAAATTGCAATCAACTTAATCCTAGCCTGATGGATTGCCATTGCCTGGTTGTGGTGCGAAAATTTACCCAGGCGTAAGTCAGTCAATAGGCTTGAATATTCCCAATTTAGGAGTGACCAAGTGAAGTTAGCTATAAAATACAATAGAAATATATGAGTTTATGCAACTTGGTCACTCCCTTTATCAGATGACTTCAATTCTTATTGATTGTATTGATGTTTAGGCGCCACAACCGCCGCCAGAAGACCCAAAACTAATCGCACTCTAACTTTACTAACCATTAGCTGTAAATAATTGCTAAGAAATCTGCGAATTAATAATAATAATAATAACTGCCATTCAATGCATTTATGAAATGTAAGTCTTTGCGAATAATTTACTTCTTTTTCATAACCTTCTGATAATATCTGCAAAAATAACTTTTCGTTTATAATCTCTTTTTTGTGTTTGTCGTCCAAAAAGACAAATATTTATTTAATCTATTTTTATCGCTTTCTGTGAATATCAATGATAGCAAATAAATGAATAATAAGCAGGGTCTACCCCTTTTCATTAGCCAGGTCTTAGAAATAACAAAAAATACTACACAAAACTAAACAAAATAACAACCTAGTTGCTATTCTGTAAACCTTATCAGGAATATACATGAATTTATAGAAATTTAATTAGAAAAGGGTGAAATAATGTTATAATATGCCACTATTTATTTGTTTATTACCATTTAATGGATACAACAAACCCTACAGTAAAGGTTCAATAATTGAATTCAGTAATAATTACTACTTCTTTGAAATACACAATATTTGTGTACATTAATCTTGCTTGATGCTTTGAATGAAAAAATATGAAGGCACATCGAGTATAAATAATGTCTACGTCTAAACAACAAATCTACAATTAGTCAGAGTCAATCCAGTTCTCCTACTTCAAAGAGTATTTTGGGGAAATATTGGCAAAATCCAAATGCCGGGGGAGTATTTCTTGGCTCCACTTAAAAGCTTTTCAATTAACTAAGTTGTCGAAATAATTAATAGTATTCTTTTTTGCTGACTCCTTGGTAAACCCTCGATGATTGTGAGGTTACCATTAGTTTTTCATACGAATTATCAAGCAATATTGACCAAATGGTTCAATCACTTAATGAGGGAATCTATGAGATGTGAAACAATAAGCTTTAAGACTATCTATAGATTGATTGATAATTAGTGTAATAGAAGTGACTATCATTTGAATGAAAATTATTTGTTAATCGATTGTATTAACGATTGATTGAAATAATTTCAGAGAAAGTCGTCAAAGAGGTCGCAAAAGAGGTCACAAAACAAACTACAGTCTCAATGAATCAATAAAACGGAAGAAAGAGTTCGACAACTGTTTGACAGCACAGGAGAGAGACCCGAATCGAAGTTCATTTCTCAATTCAACTAAAAAAATGTTAAACTTTTCAACTAAATTATGAATTTGTGCCAAAAACAACGAACGACTACTCATTCATCTGTAATAATACTAAACAAATGCACAAATGGTGTGATCGCTAATAAAATCAAACAAAAATAACTATAACTTTAAACTTGACGAGAGGTTAGGAAAGACAAGAATTATATGAAAACCTCATCCGTCGAAAGAAATTCTACGACAAAAATAAACAAAAACCAATCAATGATTGAATTATATATCAAATTACTTGTTATAGAAAACTGAGTTCAATGTATAAAAGATGTTCACAAATATTCAGTTCTTTAAATGATTTATGTTTTACTAGAGTTTGACTACAAAGTAGAGTTCAAAAACACAATTAATCGAAATTAGATGCGAATACTCACAACTGTTTCCTTCAATTTACCACAACTATTGTTCGTACTCTCCATTCAACTATTATTTATTTATTTAACTTTGTCATTATTGCATAACTGTGCTTGAACACTCTCTACAGCCAATTTTAATATCTCTTAAATTACTTTAATCAGCAATGTATGTTGGTACTCTTTATATGAGACCACCATTGTCATTTAACTCCTTTTAATACCTCTTTCATAATTATGATTTAAAAGTACCAAGGAGAATTTTGACCGAAAAGAGTTGTCACTTTTGGTGACTTCCGTCCGTCATTTTACCATGACCCGAAATCGACCAGAAAATCAATTATTTTTTCCATACTTATCAATGGAATTACCGAGCTTTATGAACCCTGATTAAATGATGAGCACTCCCTTAACACTTCTCTTAAGAAATATCTGCATTTTACTACAAGTAAATTTGCTTTTAAAATTAGAAAGGAAGTTTTTTTTTATTCATTTCTTAGATTTACTGCAAAGGCAATCAATTATAGCAAATGCTTGGTCAATTTAGTTATTAGCTTTTATTTGTTGCAAGATTTTAATTGCAAAAATTTATAATAACAATTATTATTGAGCTTTAAACCTTGCACATCTCAAATATAAGTAAGCTTAATCGCTATTTAATTGATAATATGATCGAAGTCACTCATATCTCCAGAATGAGATTCAATTGAAAACATGTATGACATCAATACCTCGAAAGAAAGTTCAATATACGACCGCTTCTGACATACAATTGACGTATAGTTTGATATAAAATTCATATTTGTTTCTGGAATTTCTCAGATCCGGACCTAAACTAAAACTAAAACTTCATATCATATTCATTCATATCATCGCGTTTTGTATAACAGATAATCATTTTTGTGAAATTCATTATTTCTATACATATATGAAATGAATAATACTTTAATTAAATGACACCAACTTTTAGAGGATTACCAAAATA
>JAQIWF010000924.1:0-14643 GCA_034694965.1 Ceratozetes gracilis
TAGCTAAATGTAAATAAATTAGCATGCTAATATTATTTAAGATTAGCCAAGCACAACCCTGATAAAACATAAGTTTTGTGGAATTAGCCAGGTTTCTTTTTGTAATAATCAGACTTTTCAATGAATGTTTGATTTCCAGCGCATTATCAAAAGTGGGCACAACCTGTAAAGTGTTGAGTCGTTCCCACTGACCCTCTAATAAGTCCAAGTACATTATGTTGAGCTTGCAATAAATATGCCACAAAGCTATTGGACAACAAATGAACGTGAAAACAGTTATTGCAGCATGGTAGGTAGTTGGTATTGAATCAGTGATGTTAAATACCATATCTTCCTCGGGTGCCGTTAATACCAAACTCAGAAATACAAAATACACAATCATCTGGTAAATAATGGCAACTACTGATGAGTGAAAGTACCAAGATAAGTTTCTATTCACGCTTACATCGGATAATTTGAGCTCGTCATAAATTTCCATAATTTTTCGCTGTTTTATTTTGGCCAATATTAGGCATATTATCATAGATTTAGCAACAACTATGCCATTAATCCATAAAGCCATGTACAAATAATTTGTGCTCATGATCATTTTGGAAATAAATGAGAAAAGAGTTGCGGTAAGGCTTGTTAATTGTAATCCCATGATGAAATTACTAGTAAGTTTATATTCATCATTTAAGCCAAATAAGAGGAGAATTATTTTGAATAACATGATTGACAGTATGATAGCGATAAACGAGGAAATATAAAATTAATTTGAAAACAACTTTTTCGAAGTATATTTCAAACAAAACAAGTTTTAATGATATGTTTAGTATTATTCAACAATTTTTTACATTATTTTCTAAATAATTTTTAATATTCTGACAGAAATGGTGAACAGAATGACTGGTCAGCCACTGGTCAGATGATTGAAATTTTAAAACTAATAGTAGTTAATGATAGTTAGGGTTAGCATAAAGAAATTTTTTGGACAAAATATTCGTTTCTTAAACAAAAACAAGCTAGAAATACAGAATTTTAAAGAATATAAGTAAACTAATAATTAGATATACCAACAAAGCCTACTCTTAGCCTACTCTAAGCTTCGAATGCACGCGAAACGAGTTGAGCGCATGCTCTTTATCATCATTTTGGCTCAGAGTAGGCTTTATTGGTATATCTAATGATTAGTTTATTTATAGTCGGGAATATTTGTGTTTGAGGGCCGCCTTCACTGCACTAAACAGTAATTAACATCAATAATGTTTACGCACTTCAAACATAACTCAAATATTAAAACTTAATATAATTTAATTGAGTTCCGACCAAAAGTCAAGTGACTGCTATTTATCAGTGATTGTAATCCAGCAGAAATTCGAACCCTTTTATCATTGTGTTGAATAGGAGATACATATAAATGAACATGTTTAATACTGCCATTTCATTGTAATGCTTTATATTTGCAATACATTCAGCATTTTCTCAAACAAAACCAAGTTTTGCGATGAATGACCCAAAATATAATCACATTTAAACTGATTTAAAAGAATACTTAATGAATATTAAATGATTGTAGAGTTTGGGTACTTTTATTGAGGAGTTGTGAGGTCTGCCTTTATATTTGCCCCTCTATTACGTCGTATATGTGCGGCACAACAGAGTGTCGATCGTTGAGTGCTTCGAGTTTTCAATTCATTTAAACTTCTCTTTTGAAGCACTGATTGTATGAAATAAGAGACAAATACGACGACAAACGACCGAAATATTCCTAATTTATAGTAATTGTTGTAATAATTGTAGTTATAGTCAACTAAAACAACAAATTGTTTATTGATTTGACTGTTTGTCAATAATTGATAACTGATTTAATTGAGTCAAAGGAGAGGAAAGACGGCAAAAGACAACAGCAATGAGTGAATGCAATGAATCTGTTTTGCAATCATTCAAACAATTCCTGCAAACATACGAAAGCGGCAAAAGTGGACCGAATGTGACCACAAGTCCACTGTCAGACATGTCGGGCGTGGATGTGGTGGACATGTCCTCCACTGAGATACAGACAGTTGTCCTCCGAAGCCGAACGACGAACGACTCGTGTCTGTTCTCAGACCACATGATTAGTCCCAATGATGTCGAACCCGAAGTCTTTGATTGGATTTTCTATCACTTGGACTACAAGTAAGTCACCGAACGGTTCACACCTTAAGACAAACCAATTATCTCTTCTAAACATTTCCTCAATTCTTATGTTTTGTTTTTCAATACTTTTATCCTTTGATTTATATTTAAATCGTTTTGGCGTTTGTTTAGAGTTAACACTAATTATATATTTGTCTCATTTTTCTTCGTTATAATTATTATAATTAAATTTGTTTTCATTTTATTTTAATTTGAAGATTGCGTTCAAATTCGTGTCTCTCTTCGTATGACTCATAAGTAGTTTTGTTTAACTTTTATATCAAATCAAATCATTTCTTGCTTTCAATTTAAGACTTAATTTTCTTTAATTGACTCCTATTTTGAGCTTTTAATCAATCAATTGATTGATTTAATGAGAAGTTTGATTGATTTCTAATCAAAAGTTGTAAACAATATTTATAATGAATGTTGAAATGTGTGCTTCAGTTGAGACCCTTTTGATTCGTCACCCAATTTGACACAAATCTTAACAATATTTACATTTAATTAATAATTATTTTGATTAATATATTATTGGCTCGAATTGACTGAGAGTTGAATCAAACTTTTATTATTTATTTGTGATAATCAAAGTATATGTAAAGAAGTTTACATTAAATTCATCCCTCATTTGAAGCTATCATTCGTTGCATTTGATGATGACTTTGAAGAATATCTAAAGCAAGTCATTAAATATCTGTTTATTCATTAAATAAGAGTTAAAATGAATGAAAACTAAGCCATAAAAATGTTTCAATAAATTATTAAATATTATTTGCAAAATGTTGTGCCAAAAGTTGAATCAAAAATAGCTAATTGTGTTCTTTCGGTAACACTATTGAGAGAAAAGATCCCAAATATTCAGTGTATTCAATGTCAGTCTTTGCTGAGCCCACACTTGACTTGTGCTCAACTCGTTTGGAAGCCCTGTTTCTGTCAAAAGACGAGAAGCTATTTCTGATTTTTGTCAAAATCCCTGTTTTTGTTTATTATGTTTAGAGGGAAAGACTGTTTTGCCAATGACTTCGACGACAAGTCTTTGATGTATTTTCGCAACACTTTTGTCTTACTTCCAAAACATGGTTTTCATTATCTGTCGCGACTTTGCCTCCAATGGCTGTCCACTCATTCATATGTTAGCAATGAAAACATTAGCTCCTATTTAATTGAGATCTAATTATGTAGTGTTTGGCGCAGAATGTGTTGAATCCATTTGAAGGTTAATTTAGTCCTCAATACTTAACCTAAACATAGACTCCAATTGTTTGTCTGACGGCTCAATGACCTAACCTTCAGTCCATTATATGAATTATACGAATAATATATGAGTTGATATATAAAACCATTTTCTGGTCATTCGTTTGCTTTCAGTTATATTGTCTTTAGATTAGCGATCAATAGATACAATTCAGACGTCAAACACAGACAAACATAGAGGTAACCAAACATCAAATCATTTGTTGCCACCAATGACTCAGCCTTTCATTTAACTTACATTTAAAATGCATTTTCATTCGGCTTTACTTTTTGTCGGCCAATCAAATACTAACTCAAAGCCCTTTTATTAATGCATTCACTCTTATATCGATTGATATAATATAATGTAATTACTTTTTGAGTCATTCTATTAGACACTAATAATTAGGTATTTTTAAGAATAAAATAAATTATTGAAAAGCAATGACTCCTTAAATCTTATCAGTCATGTCCTCAGTTATATACGTGAGGCTCTGTTTTATAAACTTAATGACCAGCACTTAAAAAGAGTGTATTTGTAATCAAATTAGAGCACAATTCAATAGAATTAGGAATGTCTTAAGAAGTGTTGCTTTCATTTACACAATTGAGTCTCAAACTAAGTCTTAGAGTTTGCCAGAAGGAGACACATCTCCAATGTTTCAATGAATTTGTGGCTAATTTTATTTTCATATAATATGAATGACTGCATAATTTAGAGCCATTACTAACCATATTATCCTCAGTAAGACAGTGATAAATAATTTACTTGATATTACTCAACAAAGTTCTTTAATCTTAATGTTGTGTACATTTTTGATTTGTAACCAGGGTAAAAGTATTCATTTACTCATTCAAGTTGTTTGCAATGCATTCTAATATCAAAACAGATTTGTCTCTATTTATATTCACAGCATTTCTTCGATTTTTCCTTTAATTCCCAGAACTTATGATTCACTCGAAAGTGAATTCAATTGTTAATCGAATTTCAAATTAACAATATTTTGGGGAAAATATATTTAAATTGAAGCACACTTTGAGTTATTTTTGCTAAATTTCCAAAACATTTAATTACAACATTAAAATAGTTTCACTCATTTGTTATTTTCGAGCAATTCATTCAGCACTCGCTCTAATTGGATGTCATTCCTCTCCATTCAAATTTAAATACACGAGACCTGAAAATAATGTCTATTGGGATAAGATATGGAAATATAATTAAAATTTGGGAAACAATTGAATAAGTGGTGTCAACAGCTGTCCCGACATGAGTTCAACATATTTTGTCGAAGTTTTCGCAATTAATGTCTCACACATTCAGACTTTAAGACTTCAAAATATGTTATGAAAACTCATAAATTGTTAACATTTTGAACTTAATATCTATATTTGATTTGCAGAGCAATTGATTGTTTAAGCGGTTCACTAATTGTCATAATTAGTGAATGTTTTCTTTATTTTTATACTTTTCGTTAATTTATGTGTAGATAAGTTTTTTTTCTTTGAAAGCAATTGTTTTGGTCATCATTTGTTCAGATATGTCGACATTCACTTTGACATCGTTTATGAAATTTATTCTTAAATTGTAGTTAATATTAATTTTATGCAAATTTATAGTGAACTTAGTCTACAAATGTGGTAATCAATGCCTGAATTAGTGATTATTATCTATTGTTTGCAATTTAGTTGTCACTCATATCATAAGACATCGATTGGTGTAATATTCGGCGTCACTTTGTGTCAGCCATAGACCCGTAGTGTCTATGATTCGTGACATTCACTGATCGTGTCGTTCCTGTTATACATTTCACTCGTTTTCTAAATTCATTTCACTTTTATTTTCAAATACAGTTTGTTTGGACACAACTCATGTGAGACGGCTTTTAAATCCACTCAAACTTTTCATTTATTACTCAATTTTGAGTTAATTATCTTTAATTTAATTAACTTTATTACTGTTGAGAGGCTTTCCTTATCTCTGGTTCAATTTAATTAACATAACACGTAATAACAGTCTTTCCCTTAAATGCAAATCAATTATTGAAAGTTCACACAATTATTTGACCCCAACTTTATATTCACTTCTGACAGATTTGATTTCATTAAGTCTTTTCTTATTTTGATTTATTTTGAAATTAATTTATAAAATCTTATCTGAATATCAAATGTCATTTGAATTAGATTTGAATCAATCAGTTCTCAATTGATAGTATGTCTCAACTCAACCAAATATCCAAATTGTTCTGCGAATCCATTTTATTAACAAATTTCTCACATCTTTAATGGTATCTCACTTTAAGTATGTAAGCATCAGTTTAGAGCACATATAAAGTTGGCTTTGGTTTACCCCTTAACCAAAATTAGACCATTAATTAAGTTGTAAACGATATCACATAGAAATGCAGTCAATTTTAATTGTTTGGACTCTCAATAGGATTGTATTTTATCGCTATTTTGTTTACACCTAAAAGTCCTTTGAAATACAAAACCAAAAAAGGGTTTATAATTTCAGAAAAGCGATAAAAATTGTTTTAACTTTTAATGAAATTTATTTTCGCATTTTATTCACACTTTATATGCAATGAATTGAAAATTTGTCTCATATTTATTGAATTATATTTTGATTTGAGCGATGAATTATTGATTTATTTGAATAATAATGATTTGGATTCCACACTAAATCAAATGAATTGCTGTGAGAAGTGATTGCTTTGCAAATGTGAGCCGAGAAGTGAAGCGCTTGCAGTTGTGACCCAACCCTTACTAAGGATGAAAAATAAAAATAAATGAAGAGATTGGTTAAGAATGCTGTGCGACGGGCTCTCAGTTCGTAGACTAGTCTCGAATTTTTCATATCAGACCTGCAATTATCAAAATCAGATTTATTTTGGCTCAAAATTTCCATTTATTACCATTTCTTGTGTTCTCAGCTTTTGATAAGAATTTTCACTCAATTTATTGCTTGATGTTATTGGAGACCAAAAACATACGAATTTCCTAATTTGAAACTTCGATCTAACCTTAGTTTTTAGAGTTCACACATATTTCAGACATATTTTCTTAGTTTAAATAAACTCTTGTAATGATTGATCGAAAAATGATGGCTTAGATTCGCATTCAATCTTCTTATTTGTTTCACATCTAATCTCTATTCATCCGAACAGACATTTAATTCTTGATCTCAAACATTGAATCCTTAGCCCAGAATAGACTCAACTGATTTGAATGCATTGTTTGGGCGGTACTTTTGATTATCATTTCCTTTAACCGATTAGAAGCCATTCAACGCTTTTAGTGGAATCTAATCTCTGTTTTAACAAAAAATGCTTTAAATTCCACTAAAAGGCGAAATATTGTCTGTTTATACACTGTGTATACACTTGTGTTTTGATAACCTTTTAACAACAAAATTTAATTTCGTTTTGAATTTGTTTTTTGTTTCTTTAATGCCATTTGGAGTTCGTTTGCAGACAAATATTGACTGAATTAAACGAATGAGAAATTCTTTAACTCAATACCAGATCTAATGAATCGAATCAATTGAAGATTAATTTATAGACATTTATATATATTCTGTTCATTAAGTGTTTCATTAAATTGAATGTAAATTATTGACTGCAGACAAACAGTGAATTAAATGTGAATTAAAGAGAAGTAAAACTGAAAGCAGACTATTATCTAAGGGATAATTAACTGTTTCGATGGGAGCCAACCATCGAATCAATTTTAATGTCTTCCAATTATTTTTAAAACAATTATTTTGCAAATCGATATCTAATGCAGATTTGTATGGAATTCATCAAAATATTCAATGAATTGCTGACTAAACCTATTTTCGATGTTTTCAATACACAATTCAATGAAAGGATTGTATTCGAGAGGTGTTTGTATTCCACGTATCGTACGATCCATTACTGTAACGATTGTTTTGATCATTACTATTGTAATAAAGGTTTGTTCATTAGAAGACTGCCTTCCATTCTAATGGAAGTCTGCTTGACTGGTAGACCATTAACGGAAGTGTACCTTTTGATACTGTGCCCAATATTCTGGCCAGTGATGAGCACAGTGTTAGGCAATCATGTCTTCCATTTGCAGCCAAACATTTCATATAATAATTACTCAAATAACAAGTCTTTCGTTGAATAACTTTTTCAGTCGTTTTTAACTTTTTTCTTTGAAAACTTCAGACTCTTTTCTCTTCTCAACCAGTTTTGAGAAAATCATTAGTTTTTGCTTTTAAACCCTCTCTTACTTTCAACACAAATTTATATCGCAATCAACTAATGAATATTCAAATATTTCCTGCATTTTATCTCTTATTTCAATATTTTTTTGAAAGTATCTCAACTTTTCATTTATTTCGATTCAATTAATGTTTTTATCGATAAAACCTCTGTTTGCAAATCAAACAAATGTTGACCATTTATTCCAGGGATGGGGGTTAGTCCGAACCCTCTTGTATCAAATTGGCCATTCACTCCCTCCCTCAGAGCTGAAAATGCCCTTAATAACTTGTTAGTTATCTTGAAATCTTGTTATTATTAGGTTTCAAATATAAGGTATTCTTTCAAATTGTTATGGATTTCATTCATTTATTTGAGACTATTGTTCACAACAACAACACATTTATTATAGTCTTCAAAATTGTTTTCTTAAACTCATGTGAAATATGTTAACAATTTCTAATTTTTTTGATAAAATTTTATTTATTTATTAATATATTCTCAAAGGACTAGACATATGTCTTAAGTTTTTTAAATTGAAGTTTTTGTGATCAAACACTAATCATATGAGACATTCGCGTAAATAAATTAAATAATACTTTTGATAATTCTCTTAAGAATAAGGATAGGCTTCAAAGTAGATGTTAATAGAAGTCTAGCATAAAATTTATTGTTTATTCAAATACAAGCAAAAGAATATTTAATGAAAAATAATGGCTCAACTAAACTGTTAATAATTAATGATTTTGAATGAAGTTTGATAACCGGCCCAAACATTTGCCGGTGATTTAACAATGAATGAGTTCTATCTGTGAATAAACAGTTTGTTTGAAACCTGGATATACTTTTGCATAACAATAAAGTTATTGATTGTTAAAATCGCTATTTTCCGCATTGAATCCATGTTTGATAAGCAGATGACAATTATAAGCCCTTCTTCTGCAACACAACCACTCATTTGCTGTATATTTCTTTAAAGTTATTTGAATATAAAATATGAAACAAAAGGTCTTCACTCACTATTAGTGCTAATCTATGGCAACCAAATGTCAGAATTCGTGTTCACTTCTCTCTCTCTTTTTCAATACTCTTTCTCGAGTCGAGAAAACTTGAATCTCTAGACTCAGTATTCTTGGTTCAGGTCATCGCTCTATAATGTATTTCATAATAACGTTGAGGTCTTATTCTGTTTGAGACGATTTGCATTATATTCATATTTTATGTTCACTTTGTGTACAACTATTTAACACTTCTCTCAATTCTTTCCCATCTTTTTTTTGTTATTCAATTTTTTGGGCAAAATTCTCAAATGTTTCAGACTATCAATAAAATGAATTTTTATGAATAAAAACTCGAAATAATTTATTGAAATTTTATTTTTCATTTTGTGGTGAAAAGCATTTTTTTTATTTGAGTACTCATTCCCCTACCTGTGCACAGGTATATAAAGTGTTGGGCTGCGACAGGAACAGGTGCACAACTTCTAGATGTTTGTTGTCTCACTTTTTCTAATAAATTGAAGAAATATTCGAAATGAATAACTTGTAAAGAGTTTTGAATCAATGTTTAATTGAGTGCCAATGAAATTCTGGGATTTATTGTGTCATCGAAGTGATCAGAAGCAGTAAGGGAAAACTTGTGGGTGTCGGCAGTTATTACGTAAAAACATTAAAAATACCCCAAAATGTGTGGCGAAATTTGTGCGTTTACTCTCAATGATGACATCACATTGTGTTGCCGCTCATGTGATGAAATCATATGAGTTTAAATTCTCACATACATAACGCACGTCTGTTTCGCTACCCATTTTAATATGAGACGAAAATCTGTCGACACCCACAAGTTTTCCCTTACTGATCAGAAGTAACATTCATGTTGTTGTAGTCACTCCTCGTTTAGTCACTCACTCCATGAGTTTATGTCTGCCTTAGATCTTATGAAAATATACAGACATTGGTCTGCATTGAAGTGTAAGTTATTTAATATACAACCGAATTATATTTGTAGTGCAGTGCTGTCTCTACACACAGTATTTTTAGCCATAAATTTTTGTTTTTCTATGCAATGCACGAAATTCTCTGTTGAGCTCAGCCTTTACAACAAGTTTTGTAAAGCCATCAGTAATTATTAGGAGAAAGGTTTTGCTCAAGAATTACATAACTTGGAGTAAGCCCTGAGCTCTCAGATATGAAGCAGACGTCCGCTACTAACACATATCTTATATGAAGTGCTCACTATTTTATCAAAGTTTTGTCTTCTCTTTACTCTCTTAATATCATTGGTTTAGTAAGTAATCACTTTTACTATTCTTTACTACTTTCTCCTAAATTGAAACATAATTCCAAATTGATTTAAGACTAAACTACAGAAAAGATCCAAATGTTTCAAATGATTCAGTCTTTTGTGTTTCCAAATGCTCTCAAATGTTTAAAGCTATCGATGCGTTCAATGCAGTCATTATGAGTCATACAATAAATATGAGTAGTTTTTCGCAATTTGTTCATTAAATCCAATTTATCTTTGCTTTTGTTTTCTTCTTAACCATTGTTTTAATTAACTCAAACTTCTGATGAAATTCACTCTAAATTTCAGCGAAATTGCGTTTAGAGTTCTGTAATATATTTAATTTCAGAGCTTTTTTGTGGAAATTCTTTGCCAAACAATGTAATGATAGAAAAGAAGTTAAATGACTATTGAATTGCTTAAGAGTTGAGAGGAACTCATTCATGCATTTATGGCATAAGAAATGCTTCACTTTTATCTCTATTGTGTTCGGAATCCTATTTATATTTATTAGACATTTTGTGAGGCCGTAGACATCAAACTAAGTCTGATTCTTAGCTCTGTCTTTGTTTCTGGTATTCATCACAACTACAAAACCAAAAGATCTGATCTCTGCTCACAATATATTCAACTTTTATCGATAAATATTTATTTTCGACGCCAACATATTTACGATTGTTTTATACATTTTTCAAATAATTTCCATATTTCTGTCATTTGTTGTCTGTTATATTGAATCAAATATTGATTGTAATGTTTGTCTGATAGGAAGTGTCCGCATCCTTTAGCCTTTGCATTGGCCTCTATAGTGGGCCGAAAGCTGGGTTTGGCCGAAACGACACGAGAATCTCATTCTGATGCCGACAAATCAAAACCAGGTCTCATATCATTCGTTAACTCTTTTATCGACTTTATATTTGTTTTGTTTCATTATTTTATTATTCATTCTTCGCAACCAATTAATTATAAATAATGATTGGAATGACTCATACATTTGAAAACTAGTATTTATTCAATGATTTGATTCGTTTTTAGCCATTTCTTCCAACGAATTATACTCTCAATCATTGGAATACTTAACCGAATATATAAACTCTTGGAAAGTGAATCCAGAGATCGCTGTGGAGATCGCCAAAGAATATTCCCATCAGAGGTTCCCCTCATCTCTCTGTGCGATAAAGAATATCCGCCGAAAAATGGAAGACAGACACGTCGTCCTCCACGACCTCAACAAAGCACTCGCTCTCAAAGTAAGTCTCAATCATTCAAATAACAGATACTTTAAATTAAGTATAAATTACTCTCAAAAGTGTTTCAAACAATCACTCGTTTATTGACTTTCTTTCCAATTAAAGCATTCAAACCATTAGTTAATAATAATCTGATTTCGCAAATATTAGACACGATTTTCCGTTTCATATACTTTTCCAATCATTTAAGTAATGATTAGAATTATTTCAATCGATTGACTTCTTGTTAGAACTCATTCTTCGTTTCATTAAATTTTTGTTACAAACATTTTTAAGTAAACAAAATTTAAAACATTCCAAACGTCGGAAAGTTTTAAGGAATTATATTTTTTCCTCAAATACTCGTATAATAAATTAACTCTTAATTAAATGATAAGAAGACAAGAATCTAATGAAATGCTTTTTTTGTTATTCTCTCAAAAATATTTTTGAATTAGAGATCGAAAAGCTGTTAATTGCCTAAAGATTTGCAAAAAAAAATAATTATTTTATCAATTGATTTGTTAATAGACTTCGAAGCAATTCAGTTATTACGCCATTTTTGATGGTCACGCGGGAGTCGACGCCGCCAGTTATGCGTCGGCACATCTCCATTATAATCTTGTTCAAAGTCAGGCCTTTCTCGACGGCGATATTAACGGAGCCTTTAAAGAGGCCTTTTCTCTCACGGATTTGCATTATCTCGAGAGATCTGCTCGAGAGGGCAAAAAGAGTGGATCCACTGCTTTATGTGCGATCTTAGAGGACAAGTCCAAGATATTCATCGCTTGGTTGGGAGACTCGTTGGCAATACTCGTAAGAAATGGTAAACCCATTGATATAATGGTTCCGCACAAACCAGAACTCGAAGAAGAAAGGAAGCGAATCGAAGAGTTGGGAGGGTTTGTAGCTTATGTGGACACCTGGAGAGTAAACGGCACTCTTGCCGTCTCCCGAGCTATCGGTGACCCCGAATATAAACCTTATATCAGTTCAGAACCCGATATCGTCCAACTAGACATAGATTCCGACACAGACTTCTTGATTATGGCTTGTGATGGTCTCTGGGATCAGTTGACTCCCGAAGAGGCCACGAGTTTGGTCTATGAATATATCTGTGAACATAACGATCAGAACATTGACGAGATTTCTGGTAATGTGGCCACACATCTGTCCAAAACAGCCAAATTTGACGGTTCCAGTGATAACATCACAACAATTGTGATATTCTTTAAAGATTTGGCAGAACTGAGAGCCACTCCTTTCGCACCTTTAACTCCACGAGAAAAGAACGAAACGAATGGTTTGAATGGAAATCACTTTCAATACAATGACTTTGAATTCACGCAATCGAGTGCTAAGAATCCCTTCGAGTTGAGCGCAGATTCGACTTTGGATTCTATGAACGCCGCAAAACTCAACTTTGAAATAAGCGATTCGATTAACAGCTCAGAGAAGAGCACTAATGACTCGAAAGGACTGTCAAACCCTTTCAGTGATGACTACAGTTATGCTGATCTGAATAATGCGAACAAACCCTATGATATCTCAAATCACTTCAATAATGAGTCGCCTCTTTTTAAGGAACGGACCAATAGTTTAGAAATGAATGATAAACTCGAGTCAGACACGAGTCATATGATTGGAAACGACTGCATTCAACTGCAGTCCAACCAAAGCGACTCTCAGTTCAATATTTCCAAACTGTCAGAGATTTCGTCGTCATTTCCCACGCAAGCGGTCATTCATTCAGACCACGCCCTGTGTTCGACACCCATACCAGTGGAGGGATCCGATTCTGAGTTGTTTTTTACCGAATCAAACGAAAAGCGAAATATTGTTTTGGAGACCGATATGGACTCGACTGATGCCACACAAGACTCACATTCAGCGAAAGATTTTTCGCTCGACTCCCATGACTTCCAACACTCCGGACAAATGGATTCGATGGCGAATCGCACTAAGGATTCATTTGGTTCCGCCGAATCTGATTTCGACGTTTCCAACAGTTTCGACAGAACTGGATATCAAACGGCATATGAATTCCATTTGGAAGAACATATGAAAGAGGAGAGAGAATCTGAGGCCCCTCTCAAGTCTCCCATTCATTTGGAAGATGTCTGTCAACAGGTTTTCAGTGATATCGACGACCAAAACGCTATATTCAATCAAAATCAAGACATTCATGAAATGAGTTCCGGCGCTGAAAGTGTTGACTCATTTTGTTATGAAAAGATTGGTTCAGATTTGAGCAAAATATCGGAAAAAGTGGCGAATGATTATCAATTGCAACAAATCTATGGTTCGATTCAAACCGATTCTGACCAACAAATAGAGTCCCAAATGACTGAAGAGATTCAAAGTTCGGAAACTACTTTGGAAACCAATCAATTGAACGCCGATCTTATGACTGAAGCTCTTATTGCAGAACACATGACTCCAGAGGAAGCACAAGAAGTGGTCCAACAATTGCTTACCGAACAAAAAGATTTGGAACCGTCAGAAGAAACTCCTGAAGTAGAAAATGGGCATCAAATTAGTACTGAAGAATCGGCACAAAAAGAAAATTCATTTGAATTAGAAACTCAACAAACGATGACTTTTGATGTTTTTGAGTCACAAATCAGACGACAGGTTCCCGAAAATGTATTACTACTCGAGTCTAATACCGACTCATTATTACAGGACTTCACTAATGATTCGCATTTAATGACTGAAGAATTGGAGAATAAATTGAATAAAACTGCAAACTCTGATGAAATGACTTCATTACCCGTCTATTCAGACCTGAACTCAAACCAAACTGAAGAGTCGATTGTTGAGCAGTTGGCACAAGAGATTCAATGCGTCGAACCGATTGGTATTACAATTGAAGTGGAGATCCAAAAGTCAGATGAGCCAACTTGTGAGGCATATGAGCACAACCATAACCACTCGTATTCCAATGGATTCACTCAAATGGAAGAATTAGCTCACAATGACTCGCAAACCATTTCTGAGACCACACAACAAATAATATCAGAGTTCACTACAGAACCCACAGTAGAACTGACACAAGAGCTGAACAGTGAACCGACGGCCGAACTACCAGAGCCCACTCCAGAACCTACACCAGAACTCATACCTGAGTCGACTCCAGAGCTCACAACAGAACTCATGCCAGAAGAGAGCACACTATTTACAACTGAACTCATACCTGAGCCCACTCCAGAGCTCATTGCAGAACTCATACCAGAAGAGAGCCCAATATCTACGGACATTATACCTGAGCCGACTCCAGAACCCACACCAGAACTCATATTAGATCCGACCCCAGAATCCACTCAAGAACTCATACCAGAGCCGACTCCAGAACCCACACCAGAACTCATACCAGAGCCGACTCCAGAACCCACACCAGAACTCATACCTGAGTCGACTCCAGAGCTCACGACAGAACTCATGCCAGAAGAGAGCACACTATTTACAACTGAACTCATACCTGAGCCCACTCCAGAGCTCATTGCAGA
>JAQIWF010000925.1:0-14627 GCA_034694965.1 Ceratozetes gracilis
CCCGTCTATAGTCCTTTAACTGTAAAGTCATTTAAGAAGAAGTTTGGCAAACAGATGGAAAGCCTATCTTTTGATCTGGACTTTAATTGTAAATTCATTCACAACTTTCCTAATCTCTTGTCGTTTAATGTATTCCATAATCTATCGGAGGGTTATATGAAAGCACTTCTCCCAAAGATATCAACTAAAGTGCGAAGACTTCAAAATGTTTTCTTCGGTTTTGAATGTGGAGACTATTTCCCATCATTTCAATTGTTTTGCGAATATTTTGCCCCAAAACTGACTCATTTGGACATTAAATTCGAGTTTGACTCGAATAGTGATGAGTTGGCAATGATTCCCAAATTGTCTGAATTTAAATCTCTTAAAGCACTGGAATTGAGTTCTTTTAAATTTAAATTTCCGGATGAAATCTCAGATTATTGGTCCAAATATTTGGAACCGATTGCTAAGAACTGCAAACAATTGGAAAGACTTAACATTTATATGGAAACAATAGAAAAGTCAACAAAAAAGCTATTTATTTGTTTGAAGAACTTTAAAAATTTGACTCATTTATCGCTTAATTTTAAATTCAAAATAATACTCAATTCACTTGAATTCTGTCCCAAAGTAACTCATCTGAGTCTTAGTGTAATTAAAGAGAAGGAATTCTTTGAGAAAATTGAGATAATATTTCCCAATTTGACTCATTTTGAGATAAAGTTTGATCGATATGTATATGACTTTCAATTGAATAGTATTTCAAAACTCAAGAAATTAAAACATTTGAGGATTAGATCTACAGTTAGGGCAGAGATTAATGAATCGATTTGTGAGTCAATCAAATTAATACTCAATTCATGCAATCGATTGCAAAACATTTATTTTGAAAACTATAGCATAAGTTCCCAATTATTGGCAAATATCTCAGAGAATGATCCGAATAAGTTATTATTGGTACTTGAGCAAACAGATCTTTCAAGAAAAGCATTTGAATTTTTTAATAGTTTAGATTATTCTGATTACTCAGATTCTTCGGGAGATTCTGAAACTAATGATTCATCAGAATCTGATTAACCAGTGAGAAATAAGATTATTGCTATTGCCCTCGATTTTTTAAATTCAGCAATAGCAATTAAATCAGGGTTCGACAAGGCGATCAGATCAAAACCCCGTGTTGGCAAAAATTGTGAACTCCCCCTCTCTGTATACCCCACCCCCTCCCCCTACCAGCCAAGCGAGGCGGCAAATTATTTGGGCTTTTGGCTAAAAACCTTGGATTTTTCCCTTAATTTTGAGTTTTGCCCCCATAAATTAGGCCTCAAAATTTTTACCGTAAGATATGAGTTATAAGATCAGATCTTATAAGTCAGTTGGGAAAAAGTGATCTTGTAACTGAGTTAGAAGATCATAGCAACCGACTGTGATCTGGTTGTTGTGTGGAGATGTTCTTATAAGTCATTTTGAATGAAGTGCTTTCGGAAAATACAGTCGCCTAAAAAGTTTTGTTGAATTACATTCATTTCCGTTTACTTCCTGTAATTCAATGCCTTTTACTTTTTTGGTACCTGTAATAAGTATTGTCTAAACATCTCATAATGAGTGACAATAAAGATATTTCTAATTTAAATACCGGTCCATTTACCGAATATGATCCGATTAATGACCGAGAGTCAAGTGAGGAGAGACCGGTCGAGTTAAATCTCACGGAAGATATTGAGTCAAACTCTATATCGAAATCTACAACTGATTGCATTATTGCTTTGTCTGACTCTGATGACCGGTCTGAAGATGATAACACTTCAGGACCACCAACAAAGAAGAAGAGGTTATCCTATACTTTAAGAGACAAATTGAAAGTAGTTGACTACCATAAGAGTAATATCGGCAAGCAGAATCTTGCCGATACCTGTCTTCACTTTAAACGAAAATACGTTGGACTAACACCTCCAACCGTAAGACGATGGCTATCCCAAGAAGAGATGTTACGGAAAGCTCACAAAGATAGGAATACCTCGACTCTTAAAAGGCGAAGATTTCAGAGACAAAGAACTGGTTATTATCCGGAAGTTGATGAAAAAGTGTTCCAATGGTTTAAATGGAGAAGGGGAGAAGGGCTGCCAGTGACTGGAATTGATTTAATGGACAGGGCAATGCAAGAATATAATGAGATGAAAAGAAATGGGACTCAATTCAGAGATAAACCATTTGAAGCATCAATTGGTTGGAAGAATGGATTCACTGAAAGACATGGATTAACATCAAGAATGGCGACCAGTGTTGGCCAGAAAATACCGAAGAATTCAAAGGAGCTGATCTATGATTTCTTTCGACAAATTGATAATTTCAGAGCTCAGGATCCGACCGGTCAATCAATTATTTTAAATGAAGACGAAGTACCAATGTACTTTGATTCACCGGTCACTCATACATATGACGAGAAAGGAATTAAAACCGTTCCTATTAAAACCACCGGTTATGAAAAAATGCGGTTCACTCTAATGCTATGCGCTTATAATGATGGACGCAAATGTCGCCCTGCAATCATTTTCAAAGGTTTGAAAAAAGTTCCACCAAAAGAGAAATTTCCGCCTGAAATTGATATAATGGTCGCACCGAAAGGATCGATAAATGAGGATATAATGAAAGAGTGGAGAAAAAACACATATCGGAAAAGACCGGGTGGTTTGTTCCTCAATTGCGGAAAAAACAAAAAGACCGATAAGCGGCGGGCAAACGGTACTTGTCTTACTCAGGATTCCGGAACGCCACACATGAATTCCGAGTATAGAAATGTTATGTCCGAAAGTTATGACACAAAGGTTATCATAATTCCTGGAGGACTCACACCTCTGGTACAACCTGCGGACTTATCTTGGAATCGGTCACTCAAATCAAAGGTACGGAAATATTGGGTCGAATGGAAGGCAACACCCAAAAAGCCTAATGAATTGACCAAAAGAGGAGAGGCAAAAAGGGCCAGTTATGCACAGGTAGCCGAATGGTGCCTTAGAGCATGGAATGAACTCGAGACTGAGCTCATAATCAAGAGCTTCGATAGATGTGGTTTAGGAAAGAAAAAAGACTTTTCAAAACTACATGAGAAGCTTAAAGAAATAATGGAATTGGAACCGGTCGAAAATGAAGACAATAGCCAAGGAGCGACACTCATTACTTATGAGGCAGACATTGAAATGACCGGTCAATCAGAATATAATGATGAACAGCTTTTGACAGATATTGACTCCGATGGCGAAGAAATGTTTGAAACTATTGATTTCAATAGTCCCTCAACTGATGACTAAATTATTTTTAAAATGAATATTCATTAATAAAATACTGATTTTAATAAATATAAATTATTTCATAATTGAAAATCAATTTAAATTGATTTGATTTAAGAAATAAAGCATTTGATTTGAAACTAATTGTAATTTTAATGTTTTAAATGACCGGTCATTGCATTGAATCACTTATAACGACATCTCTTTATACTCAGGCTTTTGGAGATCTTATAAGTCAGTTGGGAAAAATTGATCTTGTAACTCAGTTATAAGATCTTAGCAACCAGAACAATTTGCCAAAAAGGGCTAAAATGACTTATAAGATAGATCTTATAACTCATATCTTACGGTAATAAAAATAATGGACTTTTGTTTAAAAATAAGATTTATACTTGCTTATCATTCCTATACTCTGCTATCTTTTATCAAACCTGTATGACAGTCGTAACATATATTTTATATTCTTGGAATTCTATTTAATTTTGATGAAAATGTCCAGAGTAATTCTTAATTATCAAGGTGTAACATTTAAAATTGCATCAAATCAGGTAAAGCATTTTAGTTTAATTATTAAAACTACCTTGATGATTAATATAATGTTTGGAAAGTTCCCCCCGTATATGATAATAGAATCCTCAGAACTGAGAGGAATTGAGGCCAGAATTCTGAAAATTCTGAGCAAACATTTCAACTTCACATTCAATATAATTGATTGCGGAAAGGTATGGGGAATTAAGCTTGCTAATAATTCATGGAATGGAATCATTGGAATGGTAGCTGACAAGGTTAAACATATTTTCTATTTAATCCAATAATTATAAGTTTTTGGTTGAAGAGAGCAGATATGGGTTTAGGTGTCATCTCATTAACTGCGGATAGATCTGAAGTGGTCTCATATCTGTATCCGCACGCAATAGACTCGATCTCATTCACAGCCCCTCTCACAGAAGGGCACAGACCGTCCACTTCACTGTTAACTCCATTCGACGCATTCATTTGGGGCTCACTCTTCCTATCAATTATTTTATGGATAATAATATTCGGTTTATTTGGTTTACAAAAACATTTACTTAAATCTATCACAAAATGGATTGTCTTCAGGATTGTGTTAAACCAACCCATCAGTTGTCGAATGCCTAAGGAATGGATATTACGGTTACTGATCATCACTTGGCTTCTGCTCACAATTGTGTTGAGAACTACATATTGTGGACAACTCTTCTCTAATATGGCCATACCTACCAAAAGTGGAGTCATTGAAACTATTGAAGACTTAGTGGTTGTACTCAAAAGACATGGAATCAAGTCTTTAACATTAGGACAGACTTATATTTATGACAATTTGAAGGTAAGACTTATTCTGTGCTGAAAGTGAATTGAGTTCATTGAAAATCATATAAACAGAATAATTCAAAATCCAAAGTCTATCGAGAATTCGCAGAATCCGTGCAATCGGTTGACAGCGAAGAGAAAGGTTTTGAATTATTGAAGAAATTCCCCAAAAGATATGTTTTTATTCAAAACCGCAATGGATTGGAATATTTGATTCGTCGACATCGAGTCCCATACTATGTCCCGCCCACTACTGAAGACTCCACTCTATTCCTCGATATGATGGTAGCTGTTGTGCCCAAGAGTTTTGAGTACAAGGCACAATTCAGCAAGGTGTAAGTGATTAATAACAATATTCTCTTCGATTAATTTAAATCAATTGCTAGTATCTTAAAGACTGTGGAATCGGGTCTTTTGATTCATAGTATGAATGCCTTACATTTGAAAGAATTCAAGTCTAAGGATAATTGGGGGCAAAAATACAACAAAAAGCAGAAATACAAGACCCGTGCCTTCAAAACAAGACAAATGTCCAGAATATTCTTCATTTTCATTTTGGGAAATTCATTCGCATCTTGTCTTTTCATACTTGAAATTATAAATTACTTGTTCAAACTGACACCACCATGCTCACAATTAATAAATCACTGAACTCGAGCTGTCAAGTGAGGGCCTTCCGCACAGACCCACATATTATCATTTTATTTAATGAAAAATAAAAAAAAATATGAAAAAGTCATAAATTGTTGTCTTTTTCTAACAAAAGTTGATATTCTTGTGGACTGAGAAGTGAGTCCTTTTCTGATTCGTGTTTCCATCGATAGGGAAGAATAACAGCGATATAGCCGTCAGACCAGGTCTGCGATCAGGACATCAATTAATTAGTGATACAAAACTCAATTCAAACTCACTTTTTGTGTCAACAAATCGTAATTATCTATTAGTTTGGTATTGATTTCAACAATCGTTCCGTTAATACAGGCCTTGATATCAAAGATCTGATTGTCGTCGCATTGGATCCGACATAATGTGGACTCGGGTTTCACTTTCTGTCCGCCCTTTCATTCAAACAATAGAATCGATAAAACAATTAAGAGGACAGAATAGGAACAGACTTTTTTCCACTTTCCGGACACCTTATTGTCCAACCGATTGGGTTCTTCGTCGACATTGAAGTCGATATTTTGGATACACTTCTTGTGTTTAATTATATCGTTATTTGGAGACAAAGTTATTAAACAAACCCTAAATTGAATGAAAAGTTGAAATATAATGAAAACAAAGAATAGATTAGTTTAAGACCTGTTTGAGTGCAACAGAACTGTTTGGTCACAATCAGGTCTGCAGTGATTTCTGAAGAACTTGTGTTCATAATATCGTTGACTGACTGTAGGATATGAAGAGATAATGCGGTCAACAGATAGAAAGTCGGCCCTAAAATCGATTGAAGGCTCCATAAAAATATTGTTTTTATGATCGACCGCTGGTTTACAAGACTTGTTCCCAAATTCAATGTTGTTTTCACAGTATTTTCAATGACTTGTTATTCAACTGATTCTTCAGAAATCATTGATTTGTTTACAAAACATTTAAAAGTCATTCAAAGTATTAATTTCAATGAATTAACTCATAATAGGAGTTAAGACTTTTCTAAGTATTCAATGCATTGCTTTTCCCCTTAAATGTGGGCAAAAAAGTACCAAATTATTGATGGGAGAGAATCTGTTTTATAGACAATATTTTTAATCTCTTTTCCAAATACTGAAGAAAATCATAAAAACTTTTTCTCAATATTTCTTATGACTCAATGAAAAGCTACAAAAAGTCTGAATCTTTAAGCTTTATTGCTCACGAATTGAAGCTAATCTTGATAAATTAGTACCAGTGTGCAATAGGAGAAGGGCTAGCATTGCAGTATGCATGGGCAAAACTAAAAGTCCTTATAATTCTGGTGGTTCTGGGAATTTTCCAAAACTTGTTTGCAAATTGGTTTCATTGGTCATAGTTTGCAAACAGAACTGACGCCAAAAGTCTGGAAGTTTCGAGAAAGCCTTGAGATGTCAAGACTTGTAACTCAAGTCAAAAGGTGACAGACTTTAAGGCGTCAATTGGTTTGTAATGTGTTTACGGGTAATAAAATTGGTTTTGATTGCGTCACTTCTACTGTCAACCAATGAGAGTGAGTCGTTGTTTACTCTCACTGGAGAAGCAATTTCTTGCATTGATTACCGCATATCCATAGAGTGTTTGGCAGTACTTTTAAGCACCAGATGTTATGCAAGAGAGTGACTAAAAGGACCAAATGGTTGGACAGGTGTTAAGTAAGTGAAGTGATGGTGAATACGTGCAAAACAAGCAAAATGTCTGACTCTATAATATTGTGTTTATTGTGAGCGCTGTGTGTGAGTAGTGATCGACTCAATCGACTCATCCTTTAGTCGACTGATGTAGTAATGCGTCACAAGATATGGAGTGAAGAGCAGTACTGAAGAGCAGTCCTCACATCAAAAACAACAAATTGTTTCACTGTTTGTGTCAACAATTGATTTGAGATTTGATTTAATTGTAACTCAACTTCAATGACAGTCATAGCCATCGACTCAACCATTACTTAAAACTCGAGTGTATTTCCATTCAAACCATTGGACTCGCATTTGATCCGCAATTCTGTCCACACTTTCGACAAAAACTAATAAAATTGTTATAAAAGTGATTTATTTCTCCTTTTATTTAATTATTATCTGAAAGTCGTTTCATTCAAATCATGTGAAGTAAACACAAATTTTTTCCTCATTTTTATCACAAAATTTGAATTTTAAATCAGTTTTTCGTCAAAAGAAATAAATTGTTTTGTTTTTGGCCTCAAATTAATTGCCATTCAATTTGGTTATCAACGAAAAGAACCCCTAAATTAATATCCAGTAAATACTTATTAAAGCTTTTATTCAAATGTTACTCAAATGTATTCAAATGTTTGTGCAATGGATTGACTGCTGAAGAAGTGATACCAGAGTTGAGCCAAACTGTTGTCTAATACTCTGATTATATAATTGTTGTTATATTTGTTGAAAACACTATTTTGATTGAATTGCCATCAGTTTAGTCACCGACTGATTGATTGTCTTATAATCTGTTAATAACCGAAATGATGGCTCACTTTTGCCGAAACGTAAGACACAATTTGATCCAAAAGTCAATTGAATGCAGTTTTGGACACAATTTATGTGAACAATGAGTTAAAGACAACGTCTGTGAAGATGTGAACTAAAAGACTGATATATAAACACATTTATCAGTAAAAGAGCAGAAATACTGACAAAAAACTAATAAATTTAACGATAAATACGAGTATTAAAGGAAAAGATTACATAAATTGAGGGAAAAGTAAGAAAAACGTCATAAAAAAGGACTGAAATAATAAAAGAGAAAAACAAATGTAATATCAAATCGTTTTGAGAGGAAAGCAAACAAAAAACTATTCAACAATTGAAGGGTCGGTCCATCTCTCAAATGATGGACACTTCGGGCGCCTCACCAATCAGTCTGACGGCGGACTCGTGCTCTTCAAACGAGAGTCGCTGTCATATGGGAACTCCTGCGCCGCCGACTCCATACCCGTACTCATCACTGAGTCCGTACGGTGCGATCAATCCGTTCTCATTCATGTCCCGGTACTCGAGTGCCGGCGCCGCACACTTGCAGTCGGCGTTCAGTTCTCCACTGGCCAATAGTCTGCCACCAGGACTGGCGTATCCGACCGACATATACCACTACAACCCATACAGTGCTCTGACGCCAACATCACCGCTCACTCCGAGCTCTTTCTGGTCATTAACAGCGCAACAAAGTATGACAACAATTATGACAACATTTCACTCAAATATTTATCTCATTTTCATTTCTCACACTTTAAGAGAAAAACGATATAATTATATGAATTAATGCTATATTTGAGTCAAATATTCATTGAATGCATGAAATTCAAAGTCTATTTCAAAGCTTATGTTTCAAACGTTTGGGAAATTAATGCCATTTTTATTATTCAATATATTTTCGTATAATTCCCTCCAATTTATTCCTTACTCCGTCTGAATTGAAAATTTGATTTCATTTTTCCTTTTTTTGTGGTTTTCTTTTTCCAAATACTTTGAGGGTTTGTCTGAAGAGCTACTTATCTCTCATTTTCAATGTTTTTCTTTATTTGACTGAGTTTTGAATATTTCGTTATTTTAATCAATAATTTTTATCTCCAAATCCAACGATAATTCTGTTTTGAGTGAAGAAATAATTAGAAATACTTTTTTTCAGAGCTTTAGATAATATTTGAACTTTTCTTTCGCTAATATTTCTCTCTCGAAGTGAGCCCTAAACTGATAAAGAGGTTAATTAAGCGAATGTAGTGTCGGCTCACTATCGCTGGATATGACTCCGAATAGAAATATTGCATTTGATGTCCAATTAATAGCAATTTATTATCCGTTTGTATCATTAGGTTATCACCAGTTGAATGGCATAACGTTTGGACCGTCGGGTCCCGTCAGTTACAACACAAATGCACATCTCTTTAACATCTTTTCACCGAATTCATTGTCGCCAATGAGTCCGAGCCCTGACTTACTCTCGCCGTCACTCTATCCGAGAGTATCTATGCCTTCGCCCTACGCTTCCAGTAAGTAATCCTTTGAATATACCTTTTATTCTGAGTGCAAACATTTTTTTGCGGGGAATTCTCTTCTTTCGAATCACTAAAGATGTTTAGAAAACTTGTGATTAAATAGAATTATACTTAAGATTTGAGTTGAGATTCATATGCTTTACTTGAATGCAAATAAAGCAATACTTGAGTTGTCGGTCGCCAAAAGGGGAACTCTATCTCAAATTTTTTATAACTATTTTATTTCAATTAAGACTTCTTTCGTAATATCTTTGAGGAGAAAACCCTTAAATCCTGTGTGAAGTCTATTTGCATATAAATCTTATATTTTGTGAATTTTATCAGCGAGTCGTCAACTCTTCGACACTTTTGTACCCCTCCTTAGGAGGCTCTACAATATGTGATGAGTCGATGGAGAAGTCCATAAAATTTCTATCGCTATATATCATAAGCGCCTACATCTTAGGGTGTAATCTGCGACCACTTGCGATGTCTTTCCCACTCCACTGAATTGATTTACATTTATTTCGAGCGACAGAACGAATGAAAAATGTCTTTCCATTCGTTCCTTAATTTTCTTTTTATAGATTGTCTTAATTTTTCATTAGTTTTTGTATTGATTTTCAAGTATTTCTTCTTTTTTGAGATTCAAAGAAAGGAATTGATTTTAAATGAAATTTATTTTTATTTTTCTATCATTTTTATGTCAATCATTCGTTAAATTGTTTTATTTGCGAATCTTTTTTTCGTTTCCTTAAAGGCATTGAAAATAATGTGAAATAAATTTCTTTTTATTGTAAATGAATTATATTTTATGGGTTTTAATGGTTTTCCGTACAAATCAATTAAATGCAATGTATTTATGTGCTGTGCGTTTAGGTCCCGGTTTGTCGTCAGCTTTTATGAGTCCCTCATCGATGCCATTATTGTTATCGCCGTCGCTATCATCCAGTGTTGACAGACCGCCGACATATCTCAGTGACAACACATCCACTCCATCGACAACACCATCGATGACTCCATCGATTAAATGCGAACCCATTGAACACAATTGTAGTTCACATCATAACAGTCAACATATGGCACAGCATTTCAATGATAATACTATTGATAGACACGATTCCATTGACAGACATTCGGAAAGAGTGGATAAAAACCACGAAAGAAACGAAAGACACTCTAAGAAACAGAATAATAATAGCATTAATAGTAAACTCTCCTCAAAAGAGTCGACTGATATAGAGATCAGACATCAGTCAATACAGAAGACAATTACCACAACAATAACTGCTTCGAGAACAAGAGAGAAGCACTCGGCGAGAGTCGAGCCACTCATGAGGTCAACAGATGAGACCAATTGTCTTGTCCTTAATGGGAGACGCGATATGTCGAGTGATTTGAATGATAAGATCGTTGAGATAAAGGACAGCACAAAGAGGACACGTGAAGCGTCGCCAATAAAAGCTATCGGAACACCAAATATTGAGGAATCTCGACATAAAGACAGAATAAATGACGACATAATCAAAGATAAAGACTTGAAATCAGTGAACGCTTTAGTGAAGCGGGAGTTGATTGAGTGTGATATGAGTTTGCCTTCGAATACAACTGATTCAGTGCCTAATTGTAACGACACGACCAGTGATTCCAACACTAGTGATGTCATTGCAAACAATACTTCAGAATCGGGTCCCAAACCAATGGATAACTCATTGGCTGACAATAAACTAATGGATGATAATTCAGAAATGGATGAAAAGAATCTCATAATTGATGACAATTCCAATTCCAATAGCAATGATCGCAAAGATTTGATGATTGTCTCCAATTGCCAGAAGAATATGGATTCGAAGACAGTGAGTAATAGCAGTAAACAATCAAAAGATGCCAAAAGAGAGTCTCAATTAAAGCAATTGCAGTCATATCGCAAAGAGTCTCATAGAGTGAACGGCAATAAGCCATTAGTGAATGCCATTCAGAGCCAACCCCTTAATGGCATTGAACCGAATGCCGCCATATCTATAGTTTTGCCAAAACCTAAGGACCCGAACAGTGGTCAGCCCTTATCTGTAAAACTAGTGAACCAGTCGTCAGATCTGACGGATCAGTCACAGACGTCCGCTTTGGGCAGCGATTGTGCGCCAAATAACTCACCACAAGTGAAGTTGACATCCAATCCAATGCCAGTCACTAATGCAGTCCAAAGCCGGACACAATCCAAAGCCCCTGTAATTACTTGTCGTACAAAACCTGTGCCGAAGATATCGGCTAACAATTTAAGTGCAAACCCAACGCAACCGCAGAAACAGTCAATTAATATCGAAAAGGCGGCAACCATTTGCTTGAATCAGACAAATGGCCACAAATTGCCGCAAACTAATAACGCGACCAAACCGTTGCCGAAAAAACCTCGAATATCACAAAAGTCTTCTTCGGCTTCGATACCGATCGGGATAGCAATCGCACAGCAGAGGACATCACCGAAGACCAAATCCCCGAACGACAACAACGGTTCGCAACCGTTGAAACCAATACTTCCAACTCTTTCATTACCGGTGATGGCCAACAGTCCAATACTTATAACTGATTCCCCTCCGGCGGGAACATCCCTTTGGATTAAACCCACAACTAATACGACGCTCACTAATAACACTTCAATACAAAACAATTCACAGTTTTCATTGACCGGTGACTACCAGTTGGCCAGAGATTCACTCACAGGTACTCATCAAACAACTCATCTCTATATCCCTTAAACTAATTGTTTGACTCAATGATCACTAAATTCTTTAATTTCAGGACATCTTTATTTGATTCGTAACTCTTCTTCATTGCCAACAACTCCAACGACAACACCAAAGCCGCAGACAATTATACCTCCGCTGACTATTAAGAGCACTGATCATCACTCGAAGTCAAGTCCGTCGGCAATAATCACTCTTCCGGTGGGCGCCGCACAACCGCAACAGTTTTTCGCCAGTTTGGGTCAGACACCGGCCTCCACTATAATACTGGACACGACAAACAGCGCACCATTAGTTCAAATCGCGGCCACAGCGCCGGTGACTAACTTAACGACAACTAATGTCAGAAGTGTTCGACATTTAGAGGCAAAAAATATTTCGGTCATCACTGACAGCCAAACTATCAGCAATACTGCAAATGTCGAGCGCGGATGTCAGGCCTCCATCAGTGATGATGAGCTTACCTGTGATAACATGAAGACTACGGCTACTCAGGTCTGGCACTTATTTAATACATTATTCAATTCTGAGCCCAAAAACATAGTTTTCTTTTAATTTGATCGCAAAATAGTTTTAAAACTTCTTTTTTATCACATTTTTGTTGGAGTCTTAGATTTGATGGAATGAAATGTTTTCTTATTGCGAGTCCTTTCGATGACTTTCCCTTCAAAGAGTGCTTTTAGTTAAAGTGTTGTTAAGATTACAAATTAGTGTTTGAATGTAATGTCATGTCATGAGATCCAATCCAAAGGAAGAAAACGAGTTTTTATGTCTGTTTTTGTTTTTATTGCTTTTTTTCATTTAAGGCTTGGGTTTTAAGTAATCGGACAGATTTCACGAGCGCGCGGCGCGTGATTGTATGCATTGTTTTTGTCGAACATAGAACCCAATACTAAGCACATTACCACTCTTTTAATTAATATAATATTTACTCCTCTTAAGTTAATGGTTAAGTATTAAGAGCTCATTAAAGACACCAAGTCAAATTCAATTGTGTGCAAAACTAGAGAAAAATAGCAAATTTTGACAAACGTCTAACTCCCTCTCACCCCTTTTACCTGGAACTAAAGAAGAATACTCTTCAGGATATTGTGTAAAGAGGTTATCTATACAATTTAAATTAAAAATCAGATCAAATTTCTTATATTATACAATTCAAATTAAGTATAAAGTCAAAAAATTGTTGTTTAATAAACAAACAGGTTAAGTTATGGAGGCTTAGAGCACCACGGATCAGATACAATGAATTCGAACATTGAAATAAACTCTGAATTTAATCATTCTAGTGTTATCTATAATAGAATTATCAAGGGAATCATGAAAAAGTAGCAAAAACTAAAGAAATGGTGTTTACAAAATTCTGAAATATTCGAAAACTTCTTTTTTTGAATTGAGGGGCAACTTTTCGGAGGCGGCTGAGGTACATCCATCAATTGATTTTGTTGTCTATGGATTTCAGATTACTTAATGGGTTCAGTAGTGTTAATATATGTAAATTAGATTAAAAAAAAGTATATAAATTATAAATGAATTTAAGCAAATTTGTGTCTGAACCGTTTGCACAATGTTTGAATGAAGACCTACTCTGTACCCTGTAACTGCTTGGCGAGGAGGAGGTGTTCGTTCCACGTTGGAAGTAAATTATGTTCTTATTATAGTTGTCATTCACTAATAAAAAATAACTTTTCAAAATATTAAACCATCTTTGAGTTATTTAAGTTTTTAGCCATTCCGAGTACTTAAAATACAGGTAATATCTTCTAAAAGTTGCTTGTTTATAAAATTAGTGTTTGCATTTTTTGATTTGTGAATCTTTATATTATTCTCATATTTTACAATATTATCTTGTATTAATCTTAGTTGATTATCATCAATAATACCTTTTAGGTAATTTGAAGAAAAGTATCCAGCAACATTTAACTTAGAGTTAGCAAGTACATCTTTTATTGAATCAGCAACTTTAACTGGCTTAAGTTTGAAATATGTCATTAGAAGTGCACCAGAGAAACAATAAGTCATTATTGTTATCATTAAAATCCAAATAATAAAGATTAGTAATTTGAGCATGGTAATTGTCGATGATGATTCTATGAGCTTTTTCATTGGCTCAAATGTATTGAAAGAAGTTACTGATTGTCCTAATATTTGTCTCATTATGTCAAACAAAGAAACATTTTTATCTTTTCTCAAGAGATTTAATATTTTAGGAAATATTAAAGTAAATATTAGTAATAATAACCAGACCTAGGTGATAAATTATCATGATAGTGTTTGTTAACTTTAGGACAGGGATGGTCAAGGTCGGTGACTTTAGGAGGGAAGGGAGGTATACATGTAATGTTAATTTTTTTTGCCACAGGGGCTTTTAAAATTTTGCTAACCAAAGGGTTTTGGTCTGACCCCTTGGGCATCCCTGCTTTATGACTTACCCAGCAATCAAATAACACAACAAATGATAAATAAGAAAGATCCTTGTGAATAAATGATGTGGTGAGTATTTCACATTGAAATAGAGGTTCGGATGGAATTAATTGAATATCAGGGAAATCACCTTTAAATGAAGGCTCCATACCTAAAATTAATGCTGGAACATTCTGAACAAATTAGGTTTTAGTAATTTTAATATTTTTA
>JAQIWF010000926.1:0-14624 GCA_034694965.1 Ceratozetes gracilis
AAGCAAATTCTAAGCTTTGGACAATTTTTGAGAACTAGATAATTGACGACTTGAACTGTAAGAGTAATCAAAAAGGCATTAATTATCGCTACATTCCATTGCATTCTAAACCCAACTTTCAATGTTAAGTCTCCGATAAGTACTGAATAAAAGTTTTCAGTTATAAAGAGTGAGATAATTGTCTTCAATAGGAAAACAACGGCCAAAGTGTTGTAAAATAAAGGATTAAATAATTTTCGACGTTTTCTGTAGTTTTGATTAAAATATGGAAACCCATTCCGATAATTAATCTCACCCAACAAAAACAGCAGGTTCTCAATTTGAGCAAGCATTTCTCTGTCAGACTTCATAACTATGTCCACTCAGGTATAATAACCGTGATTCTGACCAAGCTTAATAAAATCATATATCACACTCAGGAAACTGTAAGTAAGGACTACGATAATAATCTTTACTGAATAGGTTTTTAGAAAATAAATGTACTTTATTTGCTAGAAACAATAACAATATTGATCGATTTATTTCATGATCTAGCTCAATTAAACTATTATGTATTTTTTTATAAGTGAGCCTTATTATAAATTTATTTTCATATTCATGTTTTATAATTTATAATTTTTAAAAACATGTTATTTAACCTTAGTTTGATAATAAACAAGGTTTTATAACATTAATTATAGCATAAACTATATGACATAAACATTTGAATAGTAGACTATCTGCTCATTTTATAATTTGACAATCTTAAGGAAAACCATTTTGATAATTCACTTCACCCATTAAATACAATAAATATTCAATTTGATCTAGCTGATTCTTTAACTTTACCGTAGTGTACCAGTCAATTGGACAATCAATTCTTAAAAGCAAGTAAAAATCAAAGAAATTTAATGCTTTAGTTCAGCAAAATATGATTGTTAAGATAATCATAATAATATGCCAAGCTTAATCATAATAATAATATGCCAAGCTTAATCATTATTTTTAATGACTATTATATAAACGATTTTACAAGATCAAAATATTATTTGAAATAATAATAATTAAGCATGATATAACATAATTAATCACTAATGCAATTTTTGAATTTAACTATCTTATAAGAATGATCATGGGTGTCATTAAGTTAATTATTAGTTTAATAAGTTTAATTGTGCCTCAATAAACAAACATGATAATAGATGTAGACGTAAATGAAATTCAACTTTTAATGCAATGTTAAATGAACATGTTAAATTGATAAATGCAATTGGTTATTGTTGTGATCAGGAATGTTGATGGTATTTCACATTTTACCAGTTGCTCTAGGCTGAATTTCAATCAATTAAGTGATTTAAATGCAAAATGCCATGTGAAAATTAATAAAGCTTGGTTCATTCTTGCGATATCATCCTGATGAATCATTGAGAGATTCAGCCCCACCTCTAAGCAAGTATTTCAACATTCCTGGAGTGGTCTCAAACAATGTCTTGTATTTTATAGATAAGTGGTGGTACCGCTCACACCATTCACTGCTTTGAATCCATTGGACTGAACGCTCACTCGATTCAAATCCGGTGGCGAAGACTTTCGCGAGTCATTCCTCAAAGGGTTTGACAAATATTTAGGTGAAGTGACTCTAAGCGGCTTAGGGATGGGCTTTGTATAAATAGGCTCTTCGGTGGCCACCACTTCAAACTGAGTCTTCGGTTCCGTCTCTTGTGGCTCATAGTTCTCCATTCGGATCTGATGAGCGAATATGGAGGAAATGATTCCCACAATCAATGGCATCAAATATGAAGCCACACTTCCTCTGATGAACTTTCCAGCCGCTCCATAAAGGGCGCAGATAAACATAAGCACACCATAAAGTATTGCCAAACAGTAGTTCTCCTGAAGTGCGCCGAATAGACCGATGAGATTAAAGATATTTTCAAACACAAGAAATGTGATACACAGTCTCTCCCAGAGTTCAGCCGAATGACCCCTCCCCTCATCATGAGTCCATCGATCATCTGGGAACCTTTCCTTCATACTGTCCACATGATTCTTGTTGTAAATGCCGACCCATATAGAGCTCAAGACATTCATTACAATGAAAAACAAGAGAACATATTTTGTGATCAAAAAACTTCGAGTTAATAGACGCGAACTTGTGGTGAACTGACCCATGATTTTGAAACAAACTTGGTTAAAACTTAACAATTAAAGTGAAAGAAAAATATTCAATGAAAATATTTGTCAGTTGATTGTGTCGATCATTGACTGCGGATTGAAACAAACTATACATTAATTAAATATATTTTTGTGTCAATAATAAAATATATGATTAATTCCGTTATTATTTTGAACCTTAGATATGGTCTCTTAGTTACGGAAGAGCTTAAGTGCTTTCAATCATACCCACTGTCTCCTGAGATTACCAAGGTACACTTACAATGTTTTACTTTCCAAAGTTATAAATTTAAATTTTCATGAATAAAATGAATGGAATGAAATGTGATTTTATCTAGCTTCTTTTTAAGGAATTGTACATGTTAAAATGTGCAAAATGTCCTGTACATTCAGAATAACCTTGCTCCTCATTAAAATACCTTATCATTGCCAAAGAATTTATATTAATTTCATTCTCATAACTCTTAAGTGTATAATATGAGATCAATATTGCACCTTGATAAGGAAATTCACTTCCGATCTTAAATTACCCTCCATTGAATTGATGACTCAAGAATAAAGGTAATCACCATTTATAATTTTAATTCTTATTACAAAATGATAATTTATTCATAATTTCAGTCTTGGTTAAATTATTGAGTTAAATATTTATTAAAATTCATTAGTGATAAACTGATGGTGTTTATATGCAACTAGTACTTTTCAATACAGTTGAATACAGGTAAACTATTTCTGATATTATTGTGGCCTAATTCGGTTCAAAATAAATGCGGCCATAAAACAAAATAAGCTAGATTAACCACCGATCAGTAATCTAGCTAATTTAGGCTAAAAACAATTTCTACAGCTTGATAACATCATGATAATGCTAATAAACATGCTCATAGGAAAATGCAGTGATGAGGATCAAGGGGGTGATTAGGGAAAGAATGCAATGAAGGACGTTATTTATGTATTATTGATGAGAAACAATGAATTACAATGACATCACTTTTTATTCATTAAAAGGACACAAAATATTGAAAACATTTAAAGCCTTGAATTTGAACTTTTGAGTGAAACGACTCTTCATTTCATCACAATTTAATCGACAGACAAATTGTGACAATCAATGGCCAGAACTAAAGGAAAAGCGAAACACTTGCGAGAGAACCCTCACGAGAGGATATTGACCGCAAAGAGGTCCAGTCAAGAGTCCTCTTCCAGTTCCGTAAGTCTTCTTTGACCACAAATTATCTTAATTTTAAATTTAATGATAATAACAACAATTGTCTCAATTCAACAGCAGAACAGTTATGTGAAGAGTAAGCCCTTACGAAGGGGTCGAAAGTCGGGCAAACAATTGGCCAGAAAATCGACGGCCAAACCGCCCCGAAGTGACCTCACACTTAACCGAAGGTATAGACCCGGAGAGAAGGCATTGAGAGATATCAGACGATACCAAAAGAGTACTCAACTCCTGATAAGGAAACTCCCGTTTCAACGACTGGTCAGAGAACTAATGGCCGACTGTAAGGACGGCCTACGAATACAGGTATCGGCGCTGATGGCACTGCAAGAGGCCTGTGAGGCATATCTAGTCGGCCTCTTTGAGGACACAAACCTATGTGCAGTTCACGCTCGACGGGTCACTATTCAACCCAAAGATATGCAGCTCGCGAGGAGAATACGAAGAGACTGACCAATTAGAGGAAATCCCCCCTTTCCTACCCAATGCTAAAAGCGTCACAATTTTGTAAATAAGTTATAAAAAGACTTAAATATATTTTCTTGTCTTATATGTGATTCTGAGCTCAAATTCATATTTTCGCATATTTTTGTGCCAATATTTACGTTACGTTCAATTGATTGCAAGTCAATAGACTTTAAATATATTTTATTTAAACAAATATTTTATATTTCATTCAATTATTTTAATATTAATTAAAATAATTAAAAATCTATTTCTTATATTTGAATAAATATTTCGCTAAAATTGAGTTTTAATTCATTAATGAGTTTACGTTAGGGCTAATATGATCTTGGCTTTTATGGATACCCTGGTCACAATTTTGGACAAAAATCATTTTCAATACACACCAATAGATGGCAACAAATGTATAATTGTTTACATTTTTATCAGTGTTTTGATTGTCATTCAATCACTTCTCACATGTTTTAAGACTTAAATTCACTTCAATTTAAACTCATTTTAATTGTATTTAACTTTAATCTCATTTCTGTCACCAAAATGTCTGAGTCTTCAAACAATTATACCTCATATAAGATACCGAAGAAATTGAAACCAAAATTCAATTTCAATGAATTACTTGAAGACGAGAACGACTTCGAAGAGTTTACTGTCGAGGAATGGTCTGTCCATAACCAGGAGGCCAACCATTGGGACGACAAATGGGACCAAAACCTGGATGTCGTCAAACAGACACCAGAGGACCAGGAATTGAAACAACTCTGTCTTAAGACTCTCCAAGAGGTCACTAATAATACCAATTAATTAACTTTAAAACCAATTGTTTTTAATAACTTTTCAAATAATTTCTGTTTAAATGAAATCCTTTTAATTGGTTTTTGACCAAAACTTAACGAAATGTTTGAAAAATTCATTGAAATGTATAAACATTTTACACATGACTTCCCTCTCATTTGAAAATCTGTTAAATAAAGGCATTAATTATTCTGTGCTATAATTGAGTCATAATATAAACTTATTTTTCTGAAAACATTTGATTTTCAAACAAAAAGATAATTATTTTTATTGCAAATCATTTGAAACACATTTTTAAATATCAGACTATTTAGGCTTCAAATTAACCTTTCCTTCGATGGGGAAAATGTGTACAATTACCAGGTAATTACCCGGAGCTCACTGTTTATAATTTGCCCGAAAATTTCCGGTCCATTGGAGTGATTGGGAGTTAATTTTGAAATCATTTTTATTTTTCATTCGTTTTGAAAACAAAACTCAAAAATTCAAACAAAAGACTATTGAAGAGAGAAATCGTCGAAAAGTTTTAATGATTTAAAAACTTTTATAAATAAATAGATTTTGAGTTTAAAATGAAGGAAATCCTATTTACAGAGCACTTAATTTTTCATGAAATCCCGTTTTAGACCCAGTTTTGGGAAATTTTTAGTAGAAGTCAGCATCATGGTCCTCCACAGGTAATACACCTGATTGGTCATCGAGTGAAATGCCAGCCTTTGCCAGTGCCGCATAGGCTTCTTCTTGTGTCATAAGCTGTCCATCACCTAATCCATGCTCATCAAGAGATACTTCTCCACCATGGTCATATGCGGAGGCTAAATCATGTCCTTCCATACCACCGTGAACTCCCATATCATATTGGCCATCTTCCGCACCCATTGAACCATGATCCTCATAACCACCATGCTCAGGCTCTTCATGTTGTTCTTCATCGTGTTTTTTCGGTGGTGGGCTCTTCGGTTTCTTTGCTTTTTTCTCCCATTTGGATGACTTATGTGTCGAGGGTTTCTTTGACTCGTAATACTTCATACCCTTGTTATTTTTGCCACCTTTCTTATACATTGAACCCCAGTCTTTCCAGTCCTATAAATAAGATGTAATTAATAACGTCATTAGACCTCATCATGAGATTAATGAAGAAGAAAATAAATAATTTTATATGATCTTTGTTATATTATTCTAGAATATCCCACACTTTCCATTTTCACTAATTTTTACCACCTACCATTTTTCCATTATTCAACTTCTTGCCATAATTGTCCTTGCCACCCATTTGTTTCTTATTTAAACCGTGTTTCTCTCTAAAATTAGCCAAAACAAACAAGATCATGTATTAAAGCGCAATAAGCAAATATGAGTCGGGCATTGACTAACCCATGTTTGTCTTCATATTTGTTTGAGTCATGTTTGCCTTTTTTAGCGAAAGAGTCTTTCTTTCCCTCAGATTTGTCGTATTCGTAGGCCTTTTCATAGCCCTAAACGCAAACGTTTTGATTAAAAGCAAAAAACAAATTATAATTATTTACTCGAAAACCAAAACAAATACTAATTTAATGAAAACTCGAATTAATTGTGTTTTAAATTGTTTTGCGAAACATTTCTCGGAAAACATTTCAATTATATCCTGAGTTTGACGAGGAATAGGAAGAGCAGAAAAGTCCTAATTGTATGAAAATCATACCTTTCCCTTATCGGTCTTCCACTTTTTCTGGTCGGCCCACTCCTCAAACTTGCCCTTGTCAGCTTTGCCAGACTTATCACCCCATTTATCTCCATATGTGTTCAAATTTTTCTTATCCCACTTATTATTACCCCACTTGTCCTTCGCGTCATACTTCTTATTCCCGGCCTTTCCATAATCGGTCCCTTTTTTATCGTAATCATCAGAACTGTATTTCTTGGAGCCCTTATCGAAGCCCCCCTTTAATCCCTTGGAGAAAAAGCCCTTATCAGCATGTCCACCGTCATCCTGGTAATGCTCTCCGGCGGCCATTTGCATATCTTGGAGAATGGCATTCACGTTATTCGGCTTATTGTCACTTTTCGGCTCTTCCGCCGCACAGGTATAGCAAAATAGAAGACATACTACTGAACACAAGTTTAAAAGTTTAGTATCCATTGGTTTGGCTGTCGATCACTGACTGTTCCGACTCTTTGTCTTAAATGTCAATACTTTGAATAAAAGCAATCGTTTTATACCAAAGTTTTAGAAATAGTTTTTTAAAAAATGTCATTTTATTTGCTATTCATTTCGTACGTCAAAAGTCAAACAAATTTCATACAAACTTTTCAACTAATTATTGCCTCAATTTTAATAATTAATTAATTATCTGCTATTTTACAGACAATTACTGGTATTTATTCTGTGCTTAAAGTCTCGGAAATACACTTCCGTAACATCGCATGCAATTTGTATCGATTTGAAAGTATTTTACTCCTATTTTACTCATATTTCACTCAAATATCTTTCACCTGATTATTGAAAACTCTTTTCTGGCTAACGATTTACATAATTATTATTGTTATCTAATTATCGATTGAATGCCTTTTTTTTGTTTACCTGTACCTCTAACGCAACCATTTCGCACCATTTGGTAAAAGTAAATGGCTCATTTTCACAGTTTTCTTGTTACTTTCTCTTATGACACTTAAAACAGATCAGCTATCACTACATGGGAAAAATATTACTCAATTTCTATGCATTATTTTATTAGCAAAAACATTTGAGTAAGCTAAGTTTGTAATCACTGTTGAGTGTAAATATTCATGCTTGAGCTTAGTAATTCATCACCATTTTCAAATTAATCATAGAAGATTCTATGCATTAGGAATATTCCTGTTTACTTATTCATAATTATTTAGCTGCAAGCTTAAATTTTAATGTGAGTAACATTTTTTATGAGTTATAAATTATAGCAATTAGTAACTAATTAATAGTTTGTTAAACAAAAATATAATTATTTTTTTAAAACTCATTATGAAACTATAATTTGGGTTTTACTGCAAGAATTATTCATAGAATAGACCATATTTAAAAATGATAGATTGATTAAATAACAATGATAACACAATTATCTATAAACAGACCCGAACTCCTACGATCTTGGGCATATAATATAAAACCTAAAAGCTTTTTTCAAGCTCTAACATTATACATGCATAAAATACCACCTCCTCTGTAATCCATGACAAACTAATTATAATTTTACAATGCAAAGAGAAATGTAACTGTATATCTATTCTTCCTTGTTATTAGTGAAAATCTACCTGATATTTATTTCAGGTATATAAATAGAATTTAAGCAAACTCTCAAGATATACATTTATATAGATTTGTTTACCTAGTTGTAATTAACCTCGAAAGGTTTTAGTTTATTCAAGCTTTTAGACATTATTAGCATGGTCAAAATATTTGCTGATGATACTTCACAAAATAAATCATCAGCAATTTCTGAATAGGAAAACTGCTCTAAATGTCAAACTTATAACATATAGGTAAGTTTATTGAGAACATGTGAACATGTATGTTTTTTAAACCCCGAATGAAATATATGAGAATATTTTCAATTTTTTTTTAAATAATTAAATTTATTTTGTTTTCATTTTTACATTCTTTGAAAAATATTTAAATAAAATAAATTGAATATAAATTTCAAATCAATTTTGAAAATGACATCACATTTTCCACGCAATAAGATTAAGTAAGATGTTTTAGACCAGGGTTTGACACGGGTATCACCATTAGGGGGGGGGGAAGCTAATTTGAAAAGATTTCTCCACAGGCCTAGTATTTGTTCATAGTTAAATTTCCAATGTTAAATTTTCTGTCCTCGACAGAGGTGGAGGTATTTCTAAAACTGGCATCACCGGAGGGAGGGAGGGATTTAGCTGACTTACCTTGTCTATTCCTGTTATAGACAAAATCTGATAGTTTATTTATATTTATGATCTACAGGTAAATAAGATTCTATGAAACAAAATAAACATTTAAACATAGAATGATCAATAACCTAGTAACAATAAGAGACCTTGAATTTATTATGATTTTCATTGATCAATAGTTAACTGTTAGAATTCTGCATTTTGCACCTTGCACATTAATAGTGAATATCCATCACTATATTTATGGCTGGCGAAACTTTTGTTTATATGTATTTTAAGATGTAGTAAACCAGGGAGCCCAAAACTACAAGGAATCTTCCAGGAAATATATATTTAAATTAGATTTTCTAAGATTTTGTTATTTAACCTTCAATTTAAAATGCTTAAATTGTTCTTTTCTAGTTGTTCAAATTAGTTACGTAAATTAAAATTTTATATGATACTCATTAACCTAGTTAAACAAAGAAAACTGAAATTTTTATTAAAAAACATTGCTAGCTCAAAGGTTATTAAATTTTCGAATTTGGGACCTTCACTAATCGATTCCCCATGTAGAAATTAGTCAGAATGAATTTTTTAATTGTCTCAATACAATGCTTGACTTTTCTGATATTGAAGTCTTTTACCATTCTATCTAACACAAATGTAAAAAGAATTTCAATACAAACATTGTTCAGGCACATATCCTATATCATTATTTATTATTTTCATAGTTGCGTAATAAAAGTAAACTTAATTTATTGTAAAAAAAAATTTCCTCTAATTTCAATATTTGCTGGTCACTCTTTTCACAATAAAGTTTCGCCAGCCATAACTATATTCATAGAATTTTAATAAAGTTATTAAAGTTAATTAGAGTTTATTTGTTTTTTTAATATTTTATTACAAATTTAGGGAAAAGTGTTCACAAATTTACTGTTAAAATATGAGTGAAAAAAATCACGAATGCGTGACAAACAATGCAAAATGTGATACAAATATTCCAAAATGTAAGCAATTAAACTGAAATTGAGAGTAAATGTGGAAAATGACTGAATTATCCGTCGATCCGGTCCATCAACAATCTAGACTAACACATTTTGAAAACCCCTAATCTCTCTCTCTCTCTCTCTCTTACTCTCTCTCTCTCTCTCTCTCTCTCTCTCTCTCTCGCGGCTAAATAGAGGACAGACCCAAAAGGGAAATACAGTTCAATATCAGGCCGTCTGTCTATTAACCGATTATCCGAATGATTGAAAGAAATTTTAATTACAAATAGAAATAGTTGTCAAACATTTACTCAACCTTTGACTCCTCGTTTAGTTGTTTATATTGTTTTTAATCACAAATCCTAGGTGTGCTAATTAAACTTACCCCTATCCATAATGTATTACATCTAATGAAAATAATTAATTCTTCTATTAAATAATTAATCTATTAAAAATAGCAACATAGTAACAAATAATGAAGCTTATTCTATGTTTTAATTAAAGAATCCGATTAATAATTTGTATACATAGCGTATTGTTAACCTTTTGTCTTGATCAAAAATAACACGAACTGAGTTCAACAAGTGATAAACACTTTCTTAAAATCAATCAGAAGTTCAGTTATGTGTAAAAAAATGCATTCAAAACATTAATTAATACTTAAATGCAATTAAGTTTAGGACTATTAGTATATCTATAGATAAGCACAAAATTATTCAATACTTAAGGCTTTGAGATTAGACCAAAACAATAAACTTTACAAAACACCTGTCGATACGGTTCACCAGTTTAGAGCTTTTCTGCTCAGCACCTAATCTAAGATTGGGGGCCAGTATTACAGCGGGGAAAGTGTCTAAAAATTGTTGATCTAATTGTGATTTTGAAGTTTAAGTTTAATTAAACAATAAAAGATTGATTAAAAAAAAGATTAATGAAAAAATGAAATTACCCTGACACTAGACAGCATGGCAGTGAATAGCACTTTGTTTATATTCCGATAACTTTATTTTATTTACAAATAATTGGCCTGGATGGAAAAAATAGACTATTGGTTTTATTGCGAAAAAGCCCAGAATAATTCGCTCACACCTCCAATTAAGTATTGAGAACTGGGTGATTAACTGGGTTATTTGTGGCTAAATATTTCTGATCACTTTTTCATTCATTATTTCATTGAATTCAGAATCAAATCATTAATAAAATTGTTGTAAAAAATAAATCCTTTTATTGACTAATATTTAATTGTTATTAATAATTATTTTTTCAAATTCAGTTCAAATTAAGACCTTTTTCCTATATATAAGATTGAATTTCTGCAAGATTTATATCAGTTTACTTTAAACCTCTTAGATTAATATTGAATTTTAATATCAAAAGTGTATTTGTTTTATAAAAATTCCTTTACTATGAAAGTGAAGGTATATATCAGTGTATGTCTTGTCTATTATGTTGTGTTCAGTAGTTTGCACTCAGTTTTAGCCGAAAGTGATATCAAAGTGAGTGAAACCCGTTATAGTTATGACAAGCAATTTGTGAAAACTGCTGAGACAAGGGTTCAACCCATTGCGGCCCCAGTTTTGGCCAGTGATGACAAATATGTTACAAATAATACCAAGGATCTGGATGTAGCAGCTGGCCATCATTCGCACAAACATTCCTCTCATCATGGAGGAAGTGGTGGACATGGAGGTCATAGTGCAGGGCATGGAGACTGGGGTATGCTATTTGCAACTAGTCTTAAAAGCCCTGAACATTGTTATAATCATTTCACTTCCCGAGTATATCAGTAAATATTTATATTGAGTAAGAACTTTTAGAAATTTCTAATGATTTTTCTTACAAGGTAAAATGGATATTAAGATTAAGAAATGTCCTTGTAAATTCCAACTTTGAATTTTGATCGGCTTATTATAAGAATACAAAAAATTATAAAAAAATATAGAAAATTAAAGCCAAGAATATTTTGACAAGAAGATTAGACTTTAAAAATACTAAACCGTTTAACCTTGATATTATAAGATTTTTTAAAAATTAATGAGCACATTTAGTACCTATATAATAATTTATACGAAAAGTACTAATGTCCTTGCTCAATTGTTCTAAAGGAAAGCATGGAGCTGCGTGGGGTATGTATCATATTACAACTACCTCAATTATCTATATTGAGTTAATTCTTTAGGTAAACATGACAAAGGCCACTGGGATAAATGGGGCAAACATGGTATGTTTTTAGATAATATCTGTTCATTAACCCGTCATGTAATTGGAGTCTTAACATACATATCAATTAGTTTTTAATTGGTTAAGGTAATAATCTTGCTTTGAAGGAAAGTTGTGGAAGTGGAAGTATCAAGTTATTTGATGTTTTTAGACATTAATATTTTTCACGTCCTTCCAAGATTTTCAAAACCCTTAAGAATTGCAAGATTATTTTAAGATTAAAATGAATGCTTTTAGAGTATCATAGAGTTAATCAGAGTTTGCCAAATGAGCAAGGGATATACCGTGAAGATCGAGTTAGATGTCCAACTCTGGAGTAAACAATGAAGTAATTTATTTTAATTTAAATAATTAAAAAAAAATGACAAGCTCAAGTTTTTAAAAAATGTTAAAGTAATAAATTAGCACAAATTTGCTGGTATTAAATGAAAGGGGTTTAAAAAATATTAAATTATTTGAAGTAAAGGACAACTCTGTAAAATAGCACAACATATCTGCTCTCTTCCTTGCTTAAATAAATTCTATTAAAGGAGTATTCAGAAAAGACTCATTGAATAAAACATGCAAGCTTATATAAACATAAATAAAAGCAATAAATATTTACTTAATAAGGTTTAATCATGCTCATTTAGGACATGGAGGCTGGCATAAGAAGGGCGGCAAGAAACACGCTAGTAAATGGGGAAAACATGGTGCTGGTCATGACAAGGGACATTGGGGCAAATGGGGCAAAAAGGTAAACTATTTTAAATTGACTTTTATTAAATCTTCATTGAAAGTCCATTAAATTTTGAATGAGAATATTTTAAAGCAAGATCAAATAATTCCAAAGAATTTAATCTGAATATTTTTATATCTAAAGATAAAATTATAATAGTTTTGAAATTATAAAATGTTCTTGTTCACCATAGCAACACTATAAGAAAGACAAAGGGGGTGGATATATTAAGAAGTGGAACTGGAATAAAGCATCAGGAGCAAAAAAGTCGCACGGATCTCATGGAGGCCACAAGAAAGGTTGGCATCATGGCGCTCATGGCTCCAAAAAAGGAAAGAAGAACCATGCAAGTGGAGGTCATCATGGGCACGGCTCTCATGGTTCACACGGCGGTCACAGTCATGGCTCTCACGGCAAAAAACACGGTTCTCACGGCAGTCACGGCCACAAGAAGTCAGAATGGAAGCACTGGAAGGGACCAAGTCACAAATCAAGCCACTCCAGCCATGGTCATGGACATGGCAAATAGACCTACTCACTTTGTTTACAATCTGGACCTCACTCATGACAACCACTCACTTTGTTTACTATTTATGTAATGAATTTTAATAATTTATTTATTAATTTATTTTCCACTTATGACTCAGTATGTGGTGTTCCCTACAGTTCCCACAAAATGTATTTATTTTGCAAATATTTATTCCGTTTATATTAAAAGGCATTACATTTCAATTCATAATTTTGTTTATTTTTATTCAAAAATTATCTGAATTTTATTTTTCTTAGTAAAGAAAAACTTCATGGCTTGAAATGAAATCTTGTTTATCATAGGTAACCGAATAGATTCTAGCTAATTTGTTATATTATATATCTATGTAATAGCACTAGGGATAGATAATATTTCAAATCTAAGTCCCTCAAGTATTTTTGAATGATCTAACTTATCCATTGATTTAAACTTTCAATATTTGGTTCTTTATGTCGTAACCAAAAAGCTTATCACGTAAGATATACCCGGATGGATTAGTCTCATTATGACACTATAGCAGAATTCGAAGACCAGGATGTGATTCTTTGATTAATTTTAAGTGATTGCATCCGACCTTGTTTACGCAAGTGCACTTAAGCAATATTTGTCCATTTTCATTTACAATCCCCCTGGTCAAATTGATATTCTCAATATTATGTTATTTTATAACTTTGAACTATATTATAGCATACATTAAGTAATATAATTCCTTGGTGATTTATTTATACAAAGCAAATCTATATTTTCCAAATAAGGTTCTTTTGAGCTTTTCTTTTAACAAAGTTTTTTTAAAGAAAATGTAAGAAAGCTCAATAATCAAGCTGTTGTCGTTGTTTATTCTAAACATACAAGATTAAATATTAATGAGCTAGGTGATAGATGGAAAATATTTTGACATAAGGTATTTTGCAATTTAATGCATAACAAACAGAGCGCTGTTGCCTTTGCCATTAACTTTGCCATTATTTACTAGAATATTTAAGGAAAGACATCAAAATTCTCGATGGGAAACACACTTTGCATTTGTCACCGAATTTATGATTCGCTCAATCATTAAGTTTAGGGCTAAAGACAGTATTCCTATCAATCAATTATTTATGCATTTTATTGACAAAACACTTCTGTTATTCTCTTCTTTTATTTTGTGCACCAAATCTGGGATTTATATCACTATAGACTCTGTTGAATATATGCAGAGTTTACGGGGGAGTTGTCATACTTTGCTCACATTTCATGTTATTGAGAGTTAATGCCTAAAATCATGGATAAATTCGTTCACACTTGACTCGAACATTTAATAAGGCTAAAGAACTTTCCAAAAAAAATTGTTTACCCAGGAATATTTAAGGAAGTCTTATTTGGAAGGTTATAACAAAAATGTGTCTTTATTGATCGACTATCCTTGCTCATCTATGAGTATGAAATATCATCCCCAGTAAAGGAAGCTTTTTTTAAATTGAATTTTTAAATAATCATATAAGAAATGTGGTGGGTGAGGGATATCATTCTGTCTTATTAAAAATCACTTTCATATTAAATTACCATTTTTTTAAAATCTATCATCAATTATGATGATAGTACATCAAAATAGTACATGTGTAGTTTACCTAACACATCAATGTTAACATCTATAATTTATTATTATTATTATAATTGAAATAGATACAA
>JAQIWF010000927.1:0-14621 GCA_034694965.1 Ceratozetes gracilis
TGAATGGTGATTTATTTACATAATTATACATGAGTAAATATTCTATATGTATGTCTATGAAAATATACAATTATCTTAAAATATAATAAAAGTATTTAAAAACATTAAAAAAAATCATTTTTCATAACTTTAATAATGGGGTAAAAAATAATTGATTGAATGAACCCTTTGGGGAGACGTTGTTTGTGTTGACCAATAGAGGTGTTCAAATAGACAAATTGGATGACACCTCTATTTATATCAAGAATTGTCCTGGTCACCCTGGTTACCTTAACGTACTCTTATTTATTTACTTTTGAAACCTATTTCAAGATATTTTGAAATATTGAGTAAATAATTAATATTAAATCGTTTGTCAACTTTTGGTTTCGATGTTTGAGGTATTACTTCATTGAAGTGTTTTTAATGCCATTAATTGAAATGTATTTGCAGTTTGTGAAGGAGTGGTTTATATGGCTGTCTGTGTGGTCAGTGCAGAACCCAGGACAATTCCTCTACACTGTTCTCATTATTTTGTCGCCATTTTTCTGTATAAGTGCTTACCTTTCGTGGAAATTAGCGAAACATATCGAAAGCCAACAGAAGAAGAATAAAATAAAGACTAAACGAATCGATAACATCAAGAATAGGAAGAAAAACAAATGAGATTTAAGTCAAACGTTATGTTTGGGACCATATTTTGGACCACTTTTTAGCTTCAAATCAATGTCTTGTGATTTACCACTAATTGAGTCACACTTTGACTGTATTTCCATTCGACTTATTCTTTAACTTTAAATAACTTATAATTTAATTACTATTTAATTGATTATTGAATTAAATTATTTTATTTGTCATATTTGTCGTCCTTTTCCTCATAATCGGGAAGAATTGGAAACCCAGTCATCGATTCCTTACTTTTAGTCTCTATTTTAATGGTTTTATTCTTTCGGTCGAATTCCTTCTTCTGGTTCTCAATCATAAGATTATATTCAATCTCTTCATCCGTCGGCGGATCCTTTCGACTCATTCTTAGCCACGCTTTGGTTAAAAACAATTATAAATAAACGCTATAACTGTTAAGAGTATCACAATTAGCATAAGTGTAATACCATTCCACTCAGGAGGTAGGGGTCGATCCCAGAAGTCTTCGTGGGGCGGAACGAACCACCGCTTCGGTTGATTCCTAACATCGAATAGTTCTGTCAAAAGAAGAGTCAATTCATTGGAATTGAGTGCAAATATACTCTTGTAATACCCTTTTGTTGATTGATTTCAAAGTATTTATTTCCCAAATAATCAGATCCCATATGTTTTGTATGAGTTCTTAAATTTTTGGGTCTCAGAGAGTCTATAAACCGATTGATTATCACAAAGAAAGTACTTCTCCCGCGATATGACATTATCTCATATATCACACAATTATTACATAATATTTTCAACTTTTAAATTATAAGTCATTTAGTGGTCAACAGATGTCTTCCAATACCAACACAATTGAGCGCTAAATTTGATACATAAACTGTCAGATAACTCATAGATGTTATGCGAGTAATCATATAAATTAGCAAATTTCCCATTAAATTAACTATAAATTGTGTTTATATTAACTTAAATTTTTAAGATTAGGTTTACATTTCCAAAAATTCCATACAATATGACCTTGTTAGAATATAGTTAACAACTTATACCTATAATATCTACGCAGTAATGAACTCTCATTTGGAGATCCCTTTTCACCTATTCTTCATTACTAAAAAGATAGAAACCTTTGAAGTTTTAATGGATAAACTTGTGTATTGTCTATATATAAGGTTGTAATAAGCGATCTCTCAAAAGGATAATAGAAATGACAGCATATAATTGAGTGAGCAATGAGTCATTGAGTCAAAAGTTGATTGCTCACTCAATTATGTTGGTGACTAACAAATTGCTCACAAAATGAATGTTTATTAAATTACAAAATAATCTAATCATTGATTAGCAATCAATAGTTGGTATTATAGGCGTTAGTCTCTGAAAAAATGGCAAGCAATTCTTTCTTGTCCAATTCAATTTTTTCCTGTCTTGCAAGATACATGATTCTTGTTTCGGAAAATACATTAAAAATATAGGAACGAGGTTCAAACTAGCCTTTCCATTTTAGGGAAATTTCACTCCTACTTGAACTTATCTCTCACTCCCTTTTCGTTTTAGTGGAAAAACACTAGAAAAAGTCTGTATGGATTCCCTAATCCTTCCCTAGGGATTCATTACTTAGTCCCTAATTAAAAATTAAAGTTAGATGAGCAGGATCTTATGTGTGATCTAATAGCCTATCATTACCGCATGTCTTTTGAGTCCATTTGATCCACTCATCGAATTATACTTTATTATTGTCTCACAATTAACACATTTCACATAATCTGTTGACTCGTTGTCTTTGAGTATCCTTTTGAATGAAAGTAAATTGAAATCGGATTTAACTGAGTGTTGGTATAAGTGATACCAATAAATATCATAAATGGAGAGGAAATTCACCGATAGTTTTCAATAAAGGCATTTTGGGAGAATCCCTTCAGGGATTGCCACGATATTAGGGAATAGCTTTGAAATTGAGGGAAGGGAGGAATTCTAATTCTTGAAGAGCACTAACCCAACTATTTATCTCAATCTTAAGATTTAGTGTCGAGAGTTTACTCAAGTATTTTGTATATTAAATGCCAATAATTATCGATAACTGCTGTCCTTTGACTCTTAGATATTCATTTGAAGCAAAGAATTTGAAAATTAAATATTTATTTCTAAAAGTTGAGAGAAAAGATGAAAAGTTTCATAAAATTTCTGTTCGTTTCTATTCTTCTTTCGATATATTTTTCTTCCACCGAATCATTTGAATCAAATTTATTTGATGGCAATGAAAGTGATTGTGAGATAAATATCGTGGAAACGATTCCAATCGGATTGACTTATAATTCGTCGATTATTTCGAGCTCTACTATCGATGGTTTAATATCCTTGATATCCAATGCTAACCATTCCATAGAAATCGCATCTTTTTACTGGACTTTACTCGGAACCGATGTAATGCCAAACCCGGATGAGTCGAGTATTAGAGGCAAACAATTATTGAATGCAATCATTGATTCTTCAAAGTCTCGTGGCGTCAAAATTAAGATAGCAGTGAATGATGACATCAATTCTGAAAACAGCACTGATTTACAGATTTTAAAGAGTTATGCAGATATTCGTCGACTCAATTTCACGCGACTGATTGGCGCCGGTATTCTTCACACAAAGTTTATTGTCGTCGACGGAAAGAACTTTTATGTGGGCAGTGCTAATATGGACTGGAGATCCTTAACTCATGTCAAGGAATTGGGAGTCATTCTCAATGACTGTCAGTCTCTCGCACAAGATTTGTCCAAAATATTTGAAATCTACTGGTATTTGGGAGCACCGAATGCAACGATTCCCAGTTCGTGGCCAAAGGAATTGTCCACAAAGTATAACTCAAGTCACCCGATGTCAGTATCACTTAACCAAACCGATTACAGAGTGTTTCTGTCCTCATCTCCCAAATCATTCTGTTCTGGGGGTCGAACCAATGATATCGACGCTATTCTTTCAGCCATAAAAAGTGCTAAAAAGTTTATTTATATCGCAGTAATGGATTACTTCCCAATATTTCTATATTCAAAGCACAGCCTCTTTTGGCCAGTCATAGATAATGCTCTGAGGGAGGCAGCCATTGACAGGAGAGTGAGTGTAAAACTCTTGGCCAGTCATTGGAATCATACGCGCAAATCAATGCCAATGTTTTTGGAATCTTTGGCCGCTTTTAATGACACAAAACTTCTCGGAGCAGACATTGAAGTGAAGTTGTTTACAGTACCGGCTTTCACACCATCGCAGGCAATGATTCCTTTCGCGAGAGTTAATCACAACAAATATATGGTCACCGATCAGAGCGCTTACATCGGAACTTCCAACTGGTCTGCAGATTATTTTGTTAACACTGCAGGGGTTGGCCTCACAATGACTCCCAAACAGAACGGAACAAATCTAAGGAATGATTTGCAGTCAATTTTTGAACGCGACTGGAGTTCTAGTTATTCAAAACACGTATAAAACGCAAAATTTATTTTCTTTATTGAAATTTATTAAATAAAGTGAAAATCAAATCAAATGATTTTATTTCGTATATTTTGCCAAATGTTTATCACTTTAGACCTGTTTTCCAAAACCATTTTCTGTCCATAAGATGTATACCATCTGTAAAACAAAACTGAAAACAAGTGAATAGTTTTACATAACATACATTCCGAAGAGAGTTCCTGCGAGATGAGCACCATGGTCAAAGAAGCGCCAACCCAGCACTAGTCCTGCGCTATCCATTAAAATGATTGCTTTGAGTGCAATCCCAGCAGATATTGTGAAGAACGGCAGAAATATTATCATTAACTCGATATCAGGTCTCGCTATACAACATGAAGACAATATTCCTAAAATCGCCCCCGACTTTCAACCAATACAAGTATTAACAGAAAAAGAGGACTATCGGAGTACACACATCATATCTCAACCACTCTTTGATTTGAGAGCTCTTAGAAAAAGTTTTTACGCAAAAATGGTTTTTGAGACCAACTGAACAAATGGTTATTGTAGTCATTGATATATGAGGTGCGCCCTGTTTTACAATAAAATTAAACTTACGGCTCCTAAAGAAGCGCCTCCTCTACCCGTTACCACTTTTGCACAATAGCTTCCAAAGGAGGAGACGACGCCTGCAATCGATTCAATGCTACCATTAATTGCTTGACTTTGAAATCAGAATATAAGTACCAGAAGTGAGATAAAGTGCCAGAAGTTGGTCCCAACCAAACAGATGACCTCCGAGTTGAGAGAATGAGTGCAAAACAACTAAATTGAAGAACAAATGAGTGACCGAATAGTGGCTGAAAGTCGACAAAAGCATTGGCCAACACTTCAATGGCTCTGAAATAATGTAAAGTTTATTATAAAAAAGAAAGACTATTAGAAAGCCTACTAATAGTGGTATCTGTCATAAAATGCTTAGTCATAAAGGGCTGAAGTTTGGGAACTTTCCAACCAACAAATACCAAGACATTTATGGCAGCGATGGCTACAAAGAGTTTGAAGGAATCGTTTCTTGTATTCCACCACTCAATCAACTTTAACATCAATTTTAGACAAATTAAAATAATTGACAAAATGATCACTAATTGGGACTCTTTTTATTAACGCCACCAAAAAACAAACCATAGTTTTGAATGTGATTTCACTAATCATTACATAAAAGCAAATCATTTAAACTGAAAGACAATGTGAGCCATCAGTGAACTCCCCCTGCAGTCAATTAGTGCTAATTGTCATTAAGTGTCAAATCTTTTTCTCAATTCTTTATTTCAGATTAGAGGGGAATAGTTGTCAGTGTTTTTATTGTAATTAATAGTATCATGATCATTCAAAGCGATTTGGCGTTAATAAAACCTTTTCCCATACCTGACTCATACCTGGTTCATAGAATTCGGGGTCTTTTTATAACTTTCATTATAAGGGATTGAATTGAGATTTTGTTTCCATTTATTCCAAGGATTTAACGAATTTCTCAAACGGACTGAAGTCTCGAAGTTATAAACGATATAAACTGAATAAACAGTTGCACTCAACTAATCAATCAATAGTTTAATACATATAATAATCAATTCAATCGATAAAATTACCCCAAATGTGAAAATTAACGGCTTTATTAAACTCTTGGCATTTTCTAAGATTGAAGTTTGGCTCAAATTTTGTACACTTTTATCAAATTTTTGTTTTCCGAAACTTCTGATTATTTGCCAATTATTTGATTTAATGTTAATCTTATTGTTTAGACATCTATTCGTTAGTCTCAACACTGAAAGCATTTTCCCATTGATTTGATTTACGGCTAAAACTTTGACAAAACAAAATCAAATAAACAATTCATTTGACGACTATTTGTTGACCCCATATAACCATAAAATACGTCAACAATCTTAGGGTTTGAATCGTGTTTTTATAATAAATATTTAATTTTTAATCAACAAATGGGAAGCCCTTATTGTTCACATTATTTATGTAATGCCCTCAAAGTAAAAGTTTTTGTCTTCAGAAAAGTAAAATTGATTGAGACTTGCAATTAATTTAAATGTCTATTAAAAGGAATCATCTTTCTAGACTTGGATAACCTTGGTCAAATTAATGGCCCAATATTGGCAATAAAATGATTTTCCTTTCAATTACTTGATTTAACTTTTGTGTGAAGGGGTCGACAATAAATGGTTGATATTTTTGTGCACTTTTTTGAGAACTTTATTTGTAAACAAATTGTGAAATACTTTCCTCGAAATTAGTGTTAAATTGAAGGAAAAGCAAATCAATTGAATTAACGTTTAGTTTATTAAATGAGTTATCAATTGATTGAATGAAGTAATGATTTATTGGTTTAATAGTTTGAAGACCTAATCAGTGAATCAATAATTATGTATAGAATTAAGGTTTGAATCAATTTTTAATCTTTAAATGATTATCAAATGATTGTCTTAAGCAGAATGTGATGAAAGGTGTGATGAGTGGGACTTACGACTCAATGATTGGATTGTTAGCCATAAGAAGAGTCATAACTGAGGAGCGAAACGCCAGAAATGCCAATAATATAATGAAACGGATATTTGAGTGCATTTGTCTAAACGGTGGACTCTTTCTGGTCAGTGATTATATTCTGAGTGATTAACTCATTTAGTGTTTAGGTCTCAATATTGGTCTTCAATCATGTGATCCTCAAATGGCTTTACTTCTTTATGCAATTTGCGTTCGGATCTCAAGAGGGAATGGTGTCTTCGACGTGGTTTTGGTTGGAACCAACTCTCTCTTACTTTTTCTCAGTCTTTTGGGTTTTACCGCTCTTTCTATTGAGTCGAGTCGTCAATGCCTTATGGTTTCAGGTATTGCTATAACTGTCATAACTATGTCTAACACTATGTTCAGGACATCGCCGACAATGCATTTAGAGGCCGTCCGCAAGGGTTTCGTAATATCCCGGTCTTCATCGCCGACACATTCTTCAGTCTTCTCATTCAAATCCTATTTCTATTACAGGTTTTGAATTTTTATATGAAATAAGTGTATAAATGGATTGTTATTGCAGTCAATGTTAGTCGAGTTTTTGCCCATTCCTTTCGTGGGACAGTTGGCCGCTCTCTTACACATCAGTCTCTTGTATTCTCTCTACTCCTTTGAATACAAGTGGTTTAATATGGGTTTGTATTTGATGTCTGTCCACATTATTCTATCAATATTTGTATTTGTGGAAAGGGTGGCAATTGCACCGAAGGCTGCACTTCATTGAAAACAATTGGACATATTTTCTTGGCTTTGGACTACCCCTGGCATTAGCCACTTATATGATTCCTAGTTACCTCTTAAGTGGAGCCATATTTTCAATATTTTTCCCGCTATTCATCATTAGTGCAAATGAGGCGCGACCTCGAAATGGGTTTTGGTTCGTATCCCTCACTCTTGACATAAACTTATTCAACCATTTCTTGCAGTGATATTCAAATACATTTCTTCTCACCTGTCGTTTGGCTCTCAAATAAAATCCTCGAATTTATATTCAAATTCAATCTTTTGGGCAGAAATGGAACCAATCGTCGAATACAAAGACGAGAATAAACTAAATCTAAATTTTGTTAAAAGGGATAAATCAAAACATAAGTGTTTGCTTCACATCAGATTCACTCATATTTTTTAGTTTTTCACTTCATTGATAACTTTGGCCTAAAATTTCATGTGATGTTCACTCACGAGCTTAGGAACAGACAGTTCCCGAGTGTTTGGGTTATTATCACTTATGATGTTTTACTCCCTTTGAAGTGATCCCCAAAGAAACGATTTTGTATTAAAACCATTTAGTCTGCGATTAAGTGTCAAAAGAAATGATTGAAAAATGACTCAAATTATAACTTAATATATGTTTGATTTCAATCAAATCAAAAATTTGTGTAATATTTAGAGAAAATATGATTGTTATTAAATGAATAAACTATTAAATTGTTTGTAAATAAAACTATTATTAACGCCAGAAATTTAGTCAATTAATGTCTATTAAGAAGAAATTTACAGAAAATCATTGAAATCCAAGTTTAAAAACAATCGTTAGCTTACATATCAATGTATATCCGAATCATTTATTAATTTAAAAATTGGTTAATCTATAGATAAAAAGAGATAAAACCGGAAATAAAACTATGATATGAATAAAATTGCACTAAATCTCAATGACATTCAGTTGAATGTGAAAGCAGTCCATAGTTTGTCTCTCTTTTAGTTTATTCCCATAAATATAAACTCATTTGTAGTGTGTTTTCCGTAAAATAAGACTAGATTTGTATCGCAAACAATATATAACTAAAAACAAAGTTTTAGATCAAAATGTTATTCAAATTCATCTCTCGATTGTTTGAATGGAATTTATTTAACGAAGACTTTAATACAGGCATTGAACGGATGGCAACAAAAGTCTAATTGGAAAACACATTACAAAGTCTACAAATCATTCAATTGTCTGCTCTTCTCATAGATTTGAAGACTGAGTGCTTTAGACTCTGATTATTGCTTTTAAAACAAAGTATTTATGGAAAATAGTTTTGTTTACGTGTTTGTGAAGTATAGCAAAGGATAAGTGACTTAATATAAGTGAAAATAAATGAAATCAATTAGAATATAATACAACTTTGTTTTCACTCGTGATTATAAAGTATTAGTAATTGTTTAACGGATGTAATGAGCAAATAATGCAGTGCTGTTCACAGTTATCAGTACTTCATTACTCATTGACCGCTAGATAAGGTGTTCAATTGTGATGTACTTGCTCATTAGTAGAGAGCTCTAATCGTTGTTTAGACCTATGCTCTAAACAGTGAGCTATTATCTGATTCAGTGTTTGCTTAGAATGAAGTAACGAATCGGTGGTAAACAGCGCTGCCATACAATCATTCATTGATGGATAGAATTGAATAAAATGTTCTAAACGTCAATCACTTCAAACTGATTGACCGATAGGTTCAGAAACAAATAAATAAGTTTATGGCAACCCTTAAAATCGTCGAAATCATAAGATTGATGAATGAGTAGTGCTTTGAGTCAAAAATAAACTAACGTTACGTATGATTGCTATTAAACTATAAATGTCTATAAATCAGAACCTAATCTAAAATTATATAATTAAAACATAACATAAGTAATCACTAAAAGCCGTCGATTAACAATTCGAAGTGAACGCTACCCTCTCTGTCCATTCGGTCGTGTTTTATATTCTTAGCCCATGCCTTGCACTCTACGTTTATCAACACTCCAGGGGTCGGCTTCAGGAAATGGATGAACACGAATGGCGACAAATATCCAGGTTGATTTGTAAATGGGAAGTACTTGAAGTCAATTCCATTTTGCGGGTAATAATGAATGGGACCGATGTTCTCCTTATCCGCTGCATTCTGTTAACAGTTAACCATAAGTTAGACACAGATTAACTAAATACTAAACATCACTCCCCATAACCAACTTTATGGCACTCAGAAGGCTCTCCACATTATATCTAACTTATATCTTGGAATAAAGGGCTGCAAAGGATTGTATAGAAAAGCAATCCTTACATTTAATTACATATTACTCTCTATTACAGATATGGAGCAGTAGTTCTCATATTTGATGAAAATTAAGTTTCGAATAAAGCATTAACTTATCGACAAAATGGTCCCAAATATTACACTTTTACTGATGTATGTGATTGCAGATTCCTGATCGCTCTCTCCTCAAATCTAGATACCGGATCATTTATTAAATGATTGACCATTTCTTTTAATTGCGGCATGCTCATATATATATAACCAAGTTAAAGATACTGCCGGCATAAACCGGTTCATAGTGTAAAAAATGGTCACTTAACGCATACCGTTCTTTGTGCTCATTATTTGTATGAAATCAGTATATTTTATATCTAACTTCTAATAAATCGATTTCATTGTTAATACTGTCCTCAATGTCGGCAAAGTTGGGCTCAAATTTTATCATAATATGGATTTGAGACTACAATTCGACTCATTTTATATGCAATGCTTTTCTAGGGTTTCAGCGAAAAAGTATGGAAAGACTAACCTCTCCCTCACAAGTGATATACACGACATCTCCTTTGTTTCTGGTGTAACCTTCTCTCACGACGTCGGGAATATATTTACCTTCGAAATCATTCTCACCATAAGAAATGGGTTTCCAGTTATAAATCTATTTACAATTGAAGAGCAATTAGAGGAATGAATTCACTTTTAAACTTCAAATAATAGGAACAACTGATTACTCGATTGAGTTTAATGAGAACACAGGGATCGCCTCTTTTGTAGCCGAAGTCTTGCCCTTTAGTACAGTTGTTATCAATTTTCTTGATGTCGAAAAAGCAGAACTTGTTGTCAGCGACGGTCTTATTATTCTCGCACTGATCGACATATTCTCCCCTATCGGCGGTGCCGTCATTTGCCTTCTCATAGGGTTCTATGAATTTATTCAAATTGTCGGTCCAGTGCTTCCAATTGGCCTCATTCTGTCCCTGTTTAAACCAAATCAGAGTGCTTTCCACATTTTCTTCTCGAGGACGGGGTCTGAAACCGAGTCCTATCGAAACCAATTGTTAGAAGCAAATCATTGAAAGGAATGATGAAAGACATGCCAAGTCATTATGTATGACCTTGCACACTCATTGGCACACTCATTGGTCAGTCATTTATTACTAATTACAAGACATAACTGTCTTCGGATTACTTCAAACTTTATTTAATTTGTTAATAAATGACTAGAAGTGAGGAAAGAGTGTAACTATAGAGGGGAATGTATACCGGGGTTGGAACCGATGCGACTCTCCCCTAACTGCCACTTCGGGACGCGTTGATCAATGGTTTGATAGAATATTAATAACATTAGAGCCCAAAACGCCGCCAAACATAAGTAGAATATTATGTAAAATATCAATATTTTGACTGCAAAATAAGGGCAAAAATAGACAAAAGTTAGTCAAATCCATAGAATCGATGGAATATTTCATAATTGAGTTATTTGTCGATTAAAAGATTAATTGAATGAATAAAAAGTGCTTCATATGAATGATATGAATGTGATTTGTATTGAGATAAATGAGAGACTCATGAAGTGATAACTCTTTGCTTATCTCATTCTGAGTCTAAATGACTCGCATTTTGAGAAATAAATGTTTAAACGTCGAGAATATTAATGCAATCATTGAGTGAGTATTGAATACATTTAAAGAATGCATTGAAAAACATAAGTCATGCTTATTATGAGCCGATTCTCATTGACGACAATCAATGGCATCAATGCTATCAATACTATCAATGCCTTAATTATATACAATTAAATATCAATCGTCTAAATAATATCCACAAATCCCTCAATACTTCACTTAAGCCCATAATTATCAATGGATTCACACAATTCTAATCAATCAAAGTTTAATAACCAATAAGTCCTCAAATCAATACAAAACACATATTTTCCCACTATTTTGTCCACTATTAGACATTTCGGCGAAAATCAATTGTAAGTCAATTGAAAGCCATTAATAGTAAGTCAATCGACTCATAAATTAACTCAAATATCGCCGCAAAATATTAACTAATTTTTGGATCAATTCATAATTGAAATCACTTTTGAATTAAAGTTTTAATCGATTTTAAGACATATTTGGATAGAAATGATGAGGAAATGGTTGAGGAGGTGATACTCACACCAGGAACCGCCAGTCCGGCCACAGAACTCTCTGGTTCTTGGATTCCATAAGAACTGAACAATACTTTCAGTTGTCGTCAGTTTCTCTTCGGGTTTGAAAAATTGTGAGTCTTTTTCAGCCATTTTGTGAACACTTTTACTGCAACTCAAGAGAAGTGAAGGCAATGAATGAATGAATGAATGCTCTCTATGTATGAGATGTCGACTCAGGACTCAAATGATGTCCAATAGTGAGAGGAGTGCACTAAACGAGTCTCGAATGGGAACTGACGGCAATCCAATCAACGCTATTATCCAAACACTAATATATTAAATGGCATTAAATGCTATCAATTTATTAATACAATCAATACTCCACTCAATGTCAACACTAGACCTCTCCTCAGCCAACACCTCAACATTACTATCAAATTACCACAAATCAATTAATCCCTTCAAACTAAACATTTCATTATCATTCCCTACATAATCATGCAAATTATCACCATCATCACTCTCTCACTATTGCATATATCTCTTATAGTTATAAAGTGAACCTGGATAAGTAAAAAATTAAATATATAAATTATAAATCTATAGTTTGTTTTTACTGCGAACACCTCTACTAATCAAAAGGGAAAGTTATTTCTTTGTTATGCAGAATAAGTACAGAATTTGTTCACAAAATTGCAAATAATATTCCAATAAATCAAAAGAAATTATTTTTCATTTTCTTTCTCTCCTCTGATATTCAATATTCAAAACTTGTCTCTTATTTGACAATAAATAGACTTTAATTTCAATTCTTTCAAATTAGTCTAAAATATTATATCGAAGAACTTTTGTAACTCTATTTTCGTCTATTATGGGCTAATGAGGAAACTTTAAAAACTCTCCTTTCACGTAGAAAATATTTGATAACAAGATATTTTGCTTGGACATGCAATTTTGTCAACTCATTAAATAGGCCAATACTGTATTCCTCTGATTATTTTGCATTAATTCAAATATTTTATGGGTGATATTAAAAATTAGGCAGGGTTAAATTTGTGGAACATTCATATTAAGTTGAGTTAGAGGTCTCTTTTGGGAAATATAAATATTTATGAGTTTAATATCAAAATTTTAATTACCATTCTAAATTATAAACAACATTTATCAATGAAGACACTCAATGATGAGCCCATTTTTATGCCACTCTATAATACATCTCTGTATCATAATCTCTATAACTCTTTATACAGGGTAGGATTTCTTGCTAAAAACTAGAATCTAGTTCATATTAAATTTATGTGTTGCTTTTGATAAAGTCTAAAATCACTTCAACATTAGAGGGTAAACAGTGGGTAAATCACGATCTTTTGGGCAAAACTCGAGGGGTATAGGGATAAGAAACCTTTCATTTCTCAAAATAGTGGCGAATATACGACACTTTTTTCATAAATGTATATAAAATATCCCTGTGGCTAATTTTGGTTTAATTTAGTTTAAATGTTAGGTTTAAGTATAGGTCATCTCATTTATTATTTATCATGATATATTAGGGATGTGGAAAGGGGAAGGGTTAGCAATTCAACCCCCTGAAACCGAAAGTTTTGCATTTACTACCTTCTTTTTGGAAAATTTTTTCGCCATTTGATACAAAATTTTTGCTAATTTAGTTAATTTAAATGGAGTAAAACTGAATTTAAACTATATTAAACAGGATTTAAGCGAAAAATGGGGCCTATTAAGGACAAAACTGCGTCTTTGTCGGTCGCCATCTTGGATTGGCGGCCATGACACCACCCCCTATACCCCTCTCCTAGTTTTTGTGCAAATTTTCATCGGGCTGTAACCCCTGAAGCCGAGGACCACCGCATCCCTGATTTATATAATTCCAAAATTTTGTAGAGTGTGGAGGAAGGGATGCGAATGAAATCTTAAGACAAATTTTAGAGATGATTCAGCAAATCATCGAATGTTTAGGGGTCTGATAGGGCTCACATCAAAGTATCTCTGAGTGTATGACATCCCTTGAAAAAAGATATAAATTTTGAAAAATGTGAGCACAGAATATCTGTTTCTATTGTTATGAATTATACACATCTGTATGTTAATAATGTGAAGAATTTAGTGAAAAAATGAGCGCAAAATTAATTAATGGGATTACTGTTCATAAAATATGAAATATCTCTAATAAAACATTTAATGCATTTGAGTATTATTTACCCAAAGTTCCAATAGATTATAGTTCCGGATTTTTTAGCATGTTATGTACAGTAACTACTCGGATACAAATAGATACATTTCAGTAAGTGAGCAAAGTAAATTGAATCCAATTATTTAAGCAATTCAAATAAATCTGAAAAATGTAATATCTCTGAGCAGTGCATTTGCTTACAATTTAATCTACAGTCAAATCTCTCTCCAGGATCTCTCGATTCTATCCCCCAGTTTTCTATCCCCCAATTCATCAAATTATTTGTCAATTTTTTATACGGTATAAAAGAAATTTGTGATCTATTTAAAGATGGATTCGACAGAAAAACACTATTAAGTGTGAAACTCAAGTGAATTAAGTAATAAATAAATTGAATTGCAATTAGAGTGGATTAGTCTCTCGTTCTTATCATTCTTTCGTTCCTCAATCCTTCGTAACCGACTGAAGGACCCAATCGAGAGCTTACGATATCCTTTTATACTTTGGTAACTTTAAAACTTTATTTTAGAAAGTTAACAATCTTTTCAAAACATAATTCTGGAACCATATGATGGCCAGAACTTCATTTTTGACCATGTTAAACTTGAAAGAAGTACTTGTAATGTTGTTTAAATAACTTTATTTATAAATATTCGATATA
>JAQIWF010000928.1:0-14605 GCA_034694965.1 Ceratozetes gracilis
GACTTTTTAAGTTAGTTTTTAACCCCCCCCCCCCCACCTCTCTAAAGTTATAGTAAGTAACTATAAGTTATAGTAAAAGTGTGAATATATTTTCATTCAATTTTTAAAATTATTGAACTTTAAAACTATAGTTTAATCTGAATAAGATAAGTTAATCTTTCAAACACTTATCTTACAAGTTTATTTTATGTTCCAAGAGTAGAACTTTTAGGATTTGGAAATGGACTTGGTCATGACAAATGACGAATGTCAGATCAAAATTATATATTCGAAATCTATTCCAGGAAAGGATTCATATGAATGTAGTTAAATTACACAAACAATTTGCTTATAAAACAGTTCCCTAGTTAAAATTTATTCAAAGTTGGTTTCAAATGATGGAATAAAACCAGGTATCGATTTAATCAAGGATTTTTGTCGGCCAATTAAGAGTAGGGAATTCTTATAGGGAAGTAGAAAGAGGAGGAGCTTAAGGGAAAAGTTCATTAACCATAAGGACATACAAAAAGCACGTTTCGTATTAAATGCTGACGTAATGCAAAGTAAGGGTTTGTTTGGCTCTCAAATCAAATTGTGATGCATTTGGGCTCTCATTGGATGAATGTTGTAATCAATGGCAGACATTATTTGTTGGACAGACTTCACAATTGACTTAATTTAACGCAATTTCTGATGACTTAATGAATAATAAATACAAATATGAATTCAAAAACGAAATCTTTGCGACAAAATTATATTAACCCCCGTATGGCCCCTCTTAGACCCTCGAAACTAATCCGGGCTCAAGTCGACCAAATTAACAAAGGGTTAGCCCAAGTTGCCCAACCTCATGTACCAAAGTGTCAAGGTAATGGTAATGTTCCACAATCCGATTCCGATGAGGACAGGCTTTGTATAGATATCGACGACGAAGAGTCCAAACCCTCTATCAGTGACTCCGAAGAAGACGATGAAGAGGTCGATGGGAAGGACCCCTCCCTTAGGGATATCAAAAGGAAAAGAATGAAGAGTTGGTGGGCGAAGAACTTCAGCCAAAAATCGGGGGATCCGTCCAAAGTGATTGAAGTGACCCTCGAAGACGACGACAGCACAGACTTTGAAGTGATTTCACCAAAAGTCAAACCCAAACCTCTGAATAACCAGAAGATGACCGAAAAGATTAATAAATGTAACCAATATTTTCAGATGAAATTGAATCATCAAATGAGGAATACTATGACTAATATTAAGCAAAATTATATTCAACTTTCTAAAGAACTCGAACTCAAGAAAAATTTGTTGAAAAGGAGAGAACTTAGTTTATATGCGAAAAAGAACCATGAACATTCTCTTGAATGTGATACCACTTTCAAAGCAGTGAATAAAAGCAAAACTGTTATCACAAAAATCAAACCGAAGGACGAGTTCTTCTGTTTCTTTTGTTCCCAAATCTTGAAAAGCTCTGAATCGGCAAAAAGTCATTATTTGGATCATTTGGGAGTGTTTTTAGAGTGCGGGGAATGCCATCAAAAGTTTGATTCACTGCCCTCCTATCGGAAACACAATTCCCAACATTTAGACCGCAATAAAATGATAAATTTAGAGCATTTTATGTACGCCAAGAACTGGTCCGACCGTTTCGTCGATTACATGGAAAGACATGAAGAACTCATTTCAGAGTACTGTCCCAACAATGACAGAGTCTTGTGTCCCGTTTGTCAAAATGTAGGCAAACTCTATGATAACATTGAAACTGATTGTCAAAAGTATGAGAATTCTCTCAAATCTTCGAATAATAGAATTGATGAGCAATTTGTGACCAATCATCTGCACCAACACTTACAGTATTTCCCCTATGAGTGCATTGACTGCCGCTTCCAACACAAGATGACTGACTTCTGTCTCAACCGAACTGCGAGACAACACTTACTCGATGTCCATAACATTGAAAATGCTTTCGATTTAAAAGAAAATGAATTTTCGACTTATTTCGATCGAAAAAAGCCTATCAAAGAGTTAGACTTAAGATTCAAACTTTGTATGACTTTTGCGTCAAAAGGAATAGTCTTTTGTGCGAAGAATGGAAAAAAGGGTAAACCGAAGATAGTCTCTAAACCTCAATAGTTTACCAGAAGTTGTGGTATTTTTCCCACTTTTAATGTTTAAACAATTTTGTGATCAGAGTTTGCAATGAGTTTTATTCTCAGTTTATTTAATTAATTAATTTTAAATTCAGGCCAAGTCTTGAATTTCTTAATCAATATTTTAAAGAGTATTTTATTCAGGGATGTGAGTAAAGGGAGAGGAGAGGGAGTAAAGGGGAGAATGGCCTAAAACACCTGTTGGCTAAAAAATTATCATTACGTCCAGGTACAGCCTAAATCTGTCGAGATTTGGAAAATTCTCTTTGATCAAAAATCTCTCAAGAATGCCCTGTTTTGAACTTGCTCATCCCTAGTTTTATGACTGAATAAGAAAATGACCTTTATAAGTATACTAATGAATTATTGCTGTAAATTTTACCTTTATTATTAAATTGCGATTTTTACCCACAAATATCTTATAATTTAGTAAAAATGAAACCCAAAGCTCTTGAGTGAGACCCAAAAATAACCCAAAAAGAGACCCAATTTGTTGTCACAAACATAACGTAAATCTGTATTAAGTCTTATAATATGCGACGAAATGTTTGAATGTTTTTAATGACAATAAAAACACAAACAAAACAATTGTGACATAAATTGGTATTTAATTGAAATTTAAATCATTTTATATACAATTAGAGAACTTCTTCATCAAAAATGGCGAACCCTTACGACCAGAACTATTTCGGTGACAAATACTATAGTTTTGATAACAACCAAAATAACGGCTTTCAAAATATGAGTCAAAATCGACCGCAAATGAGACCACAATTTGGTGCTAAACCTGACCTCAATTATAACCACAATTATGGTAATAAAAGTGGACCGAATGGACAGAATGGACCGGTGCATAACAAAGCTAATAATTATTACCGACGGACACAACATCCATATTTTGGTCAAAAAGGTGGTCAATACAGAGCTCAAGTGATTGACTATACATCTGGACCTCAGTCCCAATTTACTAATGAACCCATTCCTCGGATGCCGTCAAACCGGTTCCCGAATAACAATAGCCATCAGTTCGGGTATTATATGAATTGAGTATCGATTCTATGTTTTAATTGTTTTACTCTTCAGAGCATATAATCCAATGAATAGCAATCAATCCTCAAATAACTCAACACAACCACTGATGACAAGACCACAAACAGGTCTTCTTCCACCACCACATCCCTATCCAAATATAAGAGCTTATGGACAACCTCTACAGCAGAGGGGGTTATTACCCCCGCCTCCTAACCAAATGGTTCGGCAACGGTTTGAATCATATCCTCCGCCAACACAACAAACAAATTATTCAAATCATAGCAATCAGTCATTTACTCAATGCTTTCCTCAATCGTTATCTCAACCAATACCACAGCCGGTATCAAAACCAGTCCCTCAACCGGTGCCTCCCCCTCCCCCTCAAGCAATTCCATTAAGAGTACCGCCAGTGGCCAAAGCGATTGCAAACCATAGCAATCAACCAATTGGTCCAAACAGACCAATAAAAGCTGAGCCCGACTTACAGACACAACAAAGACTGGAAGAAACAAGAATTAAGGCAATTGTTTGCGAAGGGATGGAAAGTAGGACTCAGAATGAATTGCGAGGATTTTATTGTCTGTTTTGTGAAGTGTTTTGTAATAATTTAAACGCAGCCGAAAGACATGTGGAAACACCTAAACATCAAAGGGTTAGTCATCTTATTTAACTGAAGAACATTTAAACCATTGACTACTAATGTCTTAATCAATAATTTTTATCAATTTTATTAATAGACTAAAATTGGAGATAATTTAAAAGGAATTGACGCAAAGTTTACCATTAAATCCGAGAGAATCAGTGAGTTATCCATTGAAGTGAGGAAATGATTAAATTATTGATATTTAGGCGAAATGACGGTAGCGTTGGCCAGAAAGGAGGAGTTGAACAGAATAAGTAATGTCATCAAAAATGAATACTATAATGAAGGCATTCGACTAAAGGATGGCATCGGATCTGATGCTTATATTTGTGAAGTAATTGTCATTTAAGTTGTAGTCAAGTGTAGTATTAAACCATTTTATCCTTTTATAAGAGTTGTGGCGTTTCTTTGGATTCTTTGTCTGCTGTTAACAAGCATTTAGAAACACACAAACAATTTGCAGATCAATTAAAAATATGTAGTAAACCAATCATTGGACTCGACTTAATTACAGAATATATAGACCCGGACCCCACCAAACCCCGGGTATATGAGTGCACAATGTGTCGCTCGTATTACTCGACCCGAGAGATAATAAGCCACGTCTGCAGCTTTTTGCACAGAACTAACTTTATTGTGAGTTCCCTTTTCACTCAATTTTGTCTAATTATTGAATTGATTGCAGCGAAAGATCCATCCGTCGGAAGGACTCAAATACACGTCTGAGAGCCAACAGTTATCTTTAGAAGCGGGCAAAAGAGCGCTTGAATTGGAAACACTGATAGGAAGAGGACAGTTCAAAGTGAAACCCATAGCACCGCCGCCCAACTGTTTGTCTCATAATAAAAATAATATTAGTATTGTTTCGTCTGATTATAATTATAACGATTCTGACGATAGGGTGTCGACACCAAAGGCTGTCAAACCAGTCATTCAAATAGAGTTACCGAAACAGAAGTCAGAGCAGGAAAAGAGTGAATTAGAGAAACTATTTTCGGTTTGTCTTAAATCAGAATCTGAAGCAAATGAAGTGACAAAAGTTATTTCAGATTTAACTCATTCTGTGATGGAATACCATATGAAGGATATGTCACCACAAATGAGGCAACGCTTCAAAAAACAGAATTCCATAAATTGATGACAAATCTGATTATTTGATAACTATTTAGAGATTTTTATTTATATACAAAACCTCTAATTATTACATTAAAAGTGATTTCTTTTTATTTATACTCAAATTTATTGTTTATTTCTCACAATTGACTTCCAGAGGGGTATCCCAATGGAGGACAATGTGTTCACTTGTGAACCAATTCTCTAAGATTACTCTCAAACCAAGAATATATTCAGTGTTTGAGAGCAAAAGAATTATATTTCAAGAATTGATACGTTATTTATGAACAAAGTTTTGATTGGATTCCGATTTTTGACAGTTTTGGACAAAATATAAACAAATGACTGAATAATAATTGAATTGAAAGTCATTTAAATGTATTTAACATTATTTTAATTTGAAGTCAATATCCTTGCAATAAATTGGCGCTAATTTTATCTCCAATTATGAGTTCATTACTGAAAAGTTCAATATATTTACAAATCGATGAGAAATGAGATACAAATCAATCAAAACAATAGTTTTTATATTTATTTTAATTTATTTCACGAATTGTTTATCTTCTGAGAGAAGATGTGATACTCTTATGTCCAACGATTCGACTGCTTGTGATGTCGAAGACAACAGAAATATCTCTGAAGAGATTTGCGACCAAAAGAGTGGTCAATGCGTTTGTATCGATAAACGGGAGGCCATCGGTTGTCCGCAATGCAAGTGTTACGCAGAATGTCTTTCCCGCGGACTTGTCATCAATGCAACCAAAGGCTGGTTCGGGACTCACCTCAATCCTGACACCAGTACCGGTTCCTCACAATATTGTCTCTGGATTTTGACAATTCACCCCTTTTTGGACGCAACAACTCTTTACTCTTCGATAGCAATTTCGCGGTCCATCTCAAGACAGACCACACCTTCCAATTCGGCCATCGCTCTGACCATAGGGAAAGAGATGAGTGTCGAGTGTCCAGAATCTAATATACAAGTATACGATGGCGTCCCTGACTTTGTAGCGTCCGGTGCTCTCAGCAAAAAACTAGGCTTTTATTGTGGAACTAATCTCAAGAAAGACATACATTTAGTGGCATTTTCGGGGTTTTTGACCGTATTTTTTGAACGTCATGACCACAAACAGGGATTCAATGCATCTTTCATTCGGTTGGACTGCGATTCCTGTCATTACTTTCCAAACAGAGAATGTGTTGACAATGAGTGCAATTGTCTCGACTATAAGATTGGATCCAATTGTGAGCTAAATGTATGTCCAAACAACTGTTCGGCAGATATGAGCCAGGGCACTTGTGATCAGATGAATGGCAGATGTGTTTGTATGCCTAAGTTTGGGGGCGAAGACTGTTCTCAATACATGACTCTCTCTGCCAATCGTCTGATTTGGTCGACACTCTTCAACTGTGAGGCCGCAAAGCCATACCTGCCATCACTGTCTATGTATTTGCCTCGAATGGGACATACATTGGACAGCACTGAAACATCCCTTTGGCTTTTCGGTGGATATTCCAGTATTAGAGGACAGTTGGGGGATATGTTTCGCTTCAATTTGATATCTTCGCGTTGGGAGGAAATAAAAGCATCGAATGGCAAACCTGATAAAGACAGTCCACGTTCTGGTCAGCCCCAAGCAAGGCACTTTCACGCCACTGCTACTTATGAAGAGTCTATTTACTTATATGGAGGTCTCAGTCAAGTCAACGGAGTTTTGGCTGACTTTTGGCGCTTTCGAATGTCTGATCTGATTTGGATTAAGTTGGAGACAATGTCAGAATTGCCGCCATTGACGGGACATACACTGACAGCCACTGAGGACAGTCTCATTTTGATTGGCGGCTATTCTTCAGAATATGGTTTCCTCGAAAAGATTTTCGAATATTACATACAAGAAGATAAATGGAGACCATTGAACACTAGTGGTGTCGGTCCCGTCGGTATATATGGTCACAGCGCTATCTTCCACTCCAACTCCGATACGATTTACATTTTCGGTGGTGTAGTGTATGATAGGGACAGGACCTCAATATCGGGTGATTTATATGCATTAGAACTGAACAAAAACATTTGGTATCGATTACCAGCAGACGAACAAATAAACCCAATCGGGTCCCGACCTGAGCCCCGTTACCTACACTCAGCCGTTTCCACCGAACACTATATGATAATAATCGGGGGACGGAATAATGAGAGCAATACGATCTCGAACTCCATTTATGCCTATATTTATCGCTGCAATAAATGGGTTTCTCTCCAAATGGAGTCAATCCTTATTAGCGGTCAAATACCTGATTCCACCGTCGCTTTGTCCGCAACTTTACAAGATCACAATCTCTATATATTCGGAGGGACTAATGGCCAGACAACCGGCAATTTATACAAACTGTCGGTTCCTAAAGATTTGTGTCAACTATTCTCTCACTCAAGACTTGGATGTCTTCGACATATCGGGTGTTCTTATTGTTCTGTTTATGAGAACGGAGTAAACAAAACGTTTTGTTATTCTCAAGATCTGAATATTCCTCAGAGTTGTTATAACCCAAAGGGCGCCTCCGAAGTGGCGCAGGGGTTAAGCTGTGGACTAGAGTTACTCGAAAGAAGGAATTGCTATCAATACAAGAGTTGTGTGGATTGTGTCGCTGTTTGGCCCATATATGGTTCGGACAAACAGGTGTGTCAGTGGTGTTCCAACTGCCAAAACGGACGGTGTATTCCGTTTGGGAGTTCCTGTGAACGCGAACCGCAATGCAATTTACATCAAAAGGTCATCTCTTCGGGCCTTTTGTGTCCACTTCGGTCATGTCTGGCCTCAGACTGCCATAAGTGTGGTTCCATTGGAGGCTGTATGTGGACGAGACAAGTGCTGCGCTCATCTGAGTTGGGACACACACTGAATGTCAAACCCATCTTCGACTGGACGTGTGTTCGTAATATTTTACAAGACGTCACATCAATAGTAGTCGAGTCAATGCCTCCCCTTTCATGTCCGGCCCGCTGTTCTCTATTTACAAATTGCAGTTCTTGTCTGGAGAGCACAGGTGGAGAGGGTGGACATCACTCTTGCTCTTGGGCTCAGAATATCAATCAATGCATTTCCCCTAATTTTGTGGCCCTTCGATGTGAAGCAGGTCTTTGTGGAAGTCTTGTGTTGAGTGGCTCTCAATCACAATGTCCTGCCATTTGTCACGAATTGACGCAATCTTCACACTGTCTGTCGCGCCCTCACTGTGGGTGGTGTGCTTTCAATGGTTCCGCTGTTGATGGCAGAGGTATTTGTATGGAAGGACAGCTATTTGGCCCAATAGGAGGTCACTGCAAGGCAGGGTTGGTGGGAATTTTTAACCACCCGCTCCCCGCAATAGTCTCCAAATGGTTGGCCCAATCAGAAGGACCCCCGAAATGGGCGTATTTGGAGAGACCTAAAGGTTTGAAATTATTTTGTACTTAAATATAATCTAATGTTTTATTTGAATTCAGAGAACGAGTGTCTTAACGGTCACCACACCTGTGATGACAGACATGAAGAGTGTATTGATCTCGAGGATGGCTTTATGTGCAGATGTAAACCGGGTTATATCATTGAAGGCAATCAATGTAAGGCACAGTGCCATCAGGGATGCCTTTTTGGTACCTGTGTCTCACCCGACGTCTGTCAGTGCAATTTCGGTCAGACCCTAAGTTTGTCCTTTTGATCCCTTACTCACAGGTTATTCCATTAAAGGCTATGTTGGGACCAATTGTTCCCTGGCGTGTGAGTGCAACGGTCATAGCAATTGTGCCGGAGTTAACCGACTCAGTGATTGTCTTGAGTGTCAGAACCACACTCAGGGCTCGCAGTGCCAAAAATGCAAACCATTTTTTGTAGGAAATCCTATCAATTCTGGGAAATGTATTCCGTGTAAGACTTATTGCAACAATCATTCGGACGTCTGTTTGGATCCGGAGCTCTACGACCGCTTCAAAAATTTCACCGGACTTTTGGGTGCAATCAATAGTCAGGAAGACATTGAAAAGATTACGGGTCATGTTATTGAAGAGGGGCCCGACTCAGGAGCTGTTTGTGTGAATTGCAAACACAATACGAATGGCATTACTTGTGATACGTGTGTCGACGGCTTCTTTCAGAACAGCGTCGATAAGATAAGCGATGGCTGTCGGCGCTGTCATTGCAACGGACATTCCGACACTTGTAATAAAGTGACGGGAGAGGACTGTGCCTGTGATAACAGCACTGAGACGGACAGACAGTGCTCGTCAAACAATTCCAAGAACTCATTGAGTCCGTGCTGGCAGTTGCAGTGCTCCAAATGCAAGGAGTATTTCTTAGGCGTTCCAACAAATGGTCATCAATGCTATCGACACATGTTTTTGGACAAAGACTATTGCTTTGACCCCAAAACACAAGAAGACTGTATGCGTCGACCATCTGGTCTACCGGTTGGCAGGACTGCATTCTTTGCAGTACAGCCCCGGTATATGAATGTCGACATTAGAATCTTTGTTGACGTCACCAAAGGAGCACTTGATTTGTTCTTAGCGGCCAAAGAGGACATGTTTGTGGTGGACGTCAACAAAACAAATGGTATTCATTGGATTTGGTTGGACAAGAAGTATAGCACAGACATCACTTTCGACACCATTCACAACGATTTGGACAGTCTTTCACTTAAGCGGGTCTTTATATCAAATAGTTCTTTGAAAATCAGTGCAACGAAATCTCAAACGACGGGACCGGCTCTCAAACTGAGGCACGACTCGGCTGACGATCTCATTCATTACCTGACAATAACAGATCCGAACGAATTCCTTGTGATCAGGAACTTAAGGAATCGTTTGGTGATTACAATACCTCAAGAAGTTCATGACCTGAGGAGTACTCGTTTTTATATTATTCTCAAAGGCATTCATAGGCCGTCCTTATTGTCAACCAATTCGAGCGCCAATACTTACGGCAATGTGTTCTTCCGTCAGGACCAGAGCCGAATCGATTTGTTTGTCTTTTTCAGTGTTTTCTTCTCCTGTTTTTTCCTTTTCCTCTGCGTTTGTGTAATGGTTTGGAAGATTAAACAGGCGTTTGATATGAGACGTGCTCGACGTCTACACGTGGCAGAGATGAAGCATATGGCCAGCAGACCCTTCGCCACAATACTCATACATATGGACGGCTCCTCAGCGGCCGACGATCTCGAACTCTCTCTGTCATCGCCGACACATCTTCTTAAAGAAGGAATCGTTAAAAAATCCAAATTTCGATTTAAAGGAAGTCTTTCGAGTGAGTCATCAAATGTTACCATTGATTGGACTCATAGTTATTTTGATGATAGGTCTGAAGGATTCCCCCAAAGCTCAAGTACATCCGGAACCATTCGACAAGTATTCAATACGTCCAGTGGCCATTGAACCGACCTTTGATGGTGGGTCGGCAGTGGTCACAACAGTGGTTCATCTGCCGGGCGGCAAATCAGCTCCGAATCGCATTTGTTTGGCGTCGACTCTGGTCTCACTGCGTAACTCTCATCACATACTAAACACTAACAGTCAGTATAACAGCAGTAATAATATCGGGAAAGTCGGTGCCGGAGTCTGGCGGACAGCCATTAGAAGACGGCCACACTTCGCGTTCTAGTCTTCATTTGATTATTTATTATTTAAATCTGTGATAATAACCAAAACTAGATTTTTATTATTTCTCTTCATTTGATTAATCAGTTTCTCATTTAGTAATTCATTCATTCATTCATTTTTCGATCGGTTTTAACACAAAATCCTTTAATTGATTTCGATTTCTGACAAAAAAGTATTTTATATTATATTAACAATCAATTAATGATTCAATAAAAGGGTTTTATTTAACTCTTCGTACAAATGATCGCAAAACAAATGACAATTGAGTTGAATATAGAGACAAATGGAACTATGGATCAGTTAATGGCGAGCGCGTCGTTTGTCATCTCATGAGTGACCTGAGTCTGAAGATCACTCAACTTCTTCTTGAGTTGAAAGAGTCCCGACATAACAATATTCGCAGGTTTTAGACAACCGGAGGACTCGACTGTAAAATAGAATTTATTGGGTTTTCCGTCCCTAATATAGTCGGCCTCATATTTGGTGTCCTCGTCTCCGAACTCAGAGTATTCACTTCGCGGCCACTCTTCAGGTTTGGGGAAAAGGGTGTGACGGAAAGCGTTGTCCGGATCGTACTCGAAGGCCACACCACAGGTCGGGTTCCACTTCGCGTGTTCTTTGCCGAACCCTTTAACACATCAATTAATACAATGAAGACATTTAACTGAAGGACAGACCCTTTTTAGCGTAAGCTTTGATCTTAAGTTCCTGTCCTCTCCTCAACTTAACGATAAGAATTTCGTTGTCCTGATCTGATTCGTCATATTCTTCGTCGTTATCGTGACTTTTAGACGAAACGGGCGTTACTTTAGCCTCCGATGACCTCAAGTCAGCACTGGTCACAGATTTGGTCTCTTCTGTGGTACACTTCACATCCAGAGTGAACTCAACGGAACAGTCGGGACAGAAGTCAACACAAGTGCAGTCCCGGGAGTATTGCATTCGGTCGACCACTTCATCACAAGTGAGTGGTATTAACCCCAAGCGATGAGCGATGAACTCGTCGTGTAATACACTTGAGTTGGCCTCCAATTGGACCCAATCGATGGCCAGAATCGGCACTTCAGCCATAAAAACCCGTCGAATAGCATTGGCCACCGAAAGATCAGTGTCTTCAACACTGAACTTAATGCTCTCATCTGTGATCCCTCCGTCAGGAATGGCAACTGAAGGCTGGTTTGCGTACGGCATCGCTCAGACACTCAGACAAACACCGATTCAATCAATTAATTCAAAGCAATATTTCGTAAACAATGCGTTAATCTGAGAATCAGTCGCTAAAAACGTCGACTATTTCTTCACTCCTTTATATGTGTTCCTCATTGAGGGCTCACTTTCTTATAGACGTTATTTATTTTAAATTTATTCCAATAAGTTGTCATTAGTTTTTCTTAAATTACTTTAGGTTAGTTATTTAACCTGCAGAGACACTTTGCTTCATACAATGTAAAACATTGACAATGATGATTGATTGTGCATAGAATACACAAAAATGAACATTTTTCACATATTCCCGTATTCTGATGATAAAATCCCTGGTATTTGAAAACCTCGATATATCTATAGTCTTGTAGTGCTGTCAAAGATGTAATGTTAAAGTTTCCAAAACCTCAGGGGGATTCCCAAAGCCCCCCTTATGGCGACCACTGTCTGAAAAGCTTTATCTTTAAATAAGAGCAAAGATGAGAAAGGAAAACCATTCAAGTTCCCTTGATGCCGGAAATTCACCTATTTAAGCAAAATCTTAGGTATAATAAAAGATACTAGATTTGATCAGAACTTGGTAAAATGTCTGATTCCGATGAGCTTATCTTCGCTCTTCAGTTATCTCTTTAAAACTTATGAATTAAAAGTTATTAAATGAATGATTGAATGAGTTTTAGAATAAATAAATTATTTATTATAAAAAAGTGATAAGAATTAGAAAATGCAATAAATAGTGAAAATCATAACTCGTTTTTGAGACTAAAATGATTTGTTTGTTGAGAAATGTCTTCATTGTGTTCTTCATTGACTTTATTCCTCTCACTTCTCACATAATTGACTGCAATCTCAACCAAACGGAGGAACTCTTTGGCGTCAAATCGATAATTAGTGAACTTTTTATCGGCTGAAAACTTGGGATTCTCTGCCTTATAGTCAGTCTTATCGGGGAATATCTTCGAAGAGTCTGTCCAAGTCATGTAATGTGTGCCTCTTAGTCGAGACAAGTCTTTATAGCAGTGCTCGTCATCACAGTTGTAGAGCTCGAAGAGAACCCCCCAATCGGGTTGGAAGAGCACATGAGTGAGACCCGCGCCATGCATTCCAATTAAGACATCTGTATTAGCAGTCACTTTGATTTGATCCGCAAAAGGTGTCCAATGATTGAAGTCATGAATCTCTACAGAAATGTCTGTAATGTGAGTCTTGAGAGCAGTTATGAGTTCCAATTCATTCAATATTTGTCTGTATTTTGTTTTCCGAGAAATAAGAGTAATTCGGACCAAATCTTTGTTCTTCGGAACACTTGTTGTGATATTAAGTCTATGAATGAGATGTCTATTAAATGCACGAAAGAGTCCACTCTTATGACAGCCGGGAATGAGTGGCATATTATAGTAAATCCCAAAAATCATTCGCGGAAGTAATGGTAGTATTAGGTCTTTGAAACACACTTTTTTGCCTTTGAATTGACCGATATTTAGGACAGCATTTCGAGTGAAGGCCTTCCAAACGATACCGAAGTTCGAGCGATAAGGATATGAGTCCCAAATGACTATATTATTATCCAATGAAAACGAGTTATTCATATGAAGACTTGCGAACAGATTAATGAAATCACAGAAATGGTGGTACATATTGACCGTTGCGTCCAATTTCATCACAAAAGTTGGTCTTTCGATCCAAAGGTCACACTTCTGGTCGTCTGACAGGACTCTGAAGTTCTCAATCTCTGTGAACCACGACTGGAGTGGACTTTTGTGATGTCCTTCACTTTTAAGCTGTTTTTGTTTGAGATCACAATTCCAGCCCCCGATATGTCTGCTGCCGATTATATCCTCCCGATATCTGACCGGTTCGTCCATTTTGGACAACAACTCGAAGTCAAACCAAATGTTTTTCGCCGAACAATACCTCATATATTGAGTGCATTCGAGTGAAGAAATCAATTGTTTGTCATTTGTTTGTTCTTTTGGTTCGCAGAAGAGTTTGAGTTCTTGTTTTCGTTGTCCAATATATCCAAAGTCTGCCGAATCGAAGAACACTTTCATGGCTTCCAAGCGATTACGAGCCCATCCATTGGTCTCTTCGGGACATTCGGGGGTCGAATACATTTGACTTTGAGTGCAATCACTTTCATAACCCCAACACTTGTTCTCATTGTTCTTGAGTTCAGAACAAATTTGTTTCTTCAGTTTCAGATCATTGTCGTAATGATTGGATTCATTGGAATCTAATTCTTAGAGACAGACAATCATTAATTGAATCATTTTTTGAGACAAAACTTACTTTCGATAAGAATTTGTTCGTAATTTTGATTTTCGCACAAATTATTCAATAATTTGTATTCATTTTTGTTATTTTTGAGCCAATACTTCAAGTGATGGAAAGGAAGGGAAGGAATTGTCTGACAATTGCCTAAAAGTAAGTCTTTTAGTATTAAATAAGTTATAAAACAAATGAATCGATAGTTAAGTGAAGACATAGTTTTGAGACTCTCTTCGGAAGACTCTTCAGAGGAGAAGAGTCTTCTTGTGATAACTTGTCTTAAATCTTGATATAAGAGTCAATGTGTGTCACAAATACCAACAGAGGGAACACCTATTCAATAGGTGTAATACTACAATCCGGCCTCGATTTATGGACCTTCAATTTAAGGGAATTTCGATTTAAGGGACAGATTTTAGTATAACGGACTGTTTCAATGGGATATGTAATGCTCAAGCATCTCGATTTAAGGAATTTTTAATAAGGGAAACCTCGATTTATGGGAGGAAATTGAGTGCACTTGCAGAATAAACAGTGCTTCGATTTAAGAGAAATATGTGGTTTCTAACTGCAAATTAAAAATTATATTTTACAACT
>JAQIWF010000929.1:0-14602 GCA_034694965.1 Ceratozetes gracilis
ATATGGTGATTAAGAGGACTCACCCAATGATGTTGTTATCACAGTTTCGCAAAAAATGGTTGAGATCGCAGTCCCCCGCCTCCAGAACCATCGCCGTATAGTCGGGGGTCGAAACAAACCCAAAAAGTTTTGCAATTTTGTCACTTTCGGCGGATATAAACCATTTTGATTTCATTTCGTGATAGAACTCATTCCTCAGTTTATCGTTTCTCAAAGCTTTCAACACAACTAGTGTTTCGTCCCCTAATGACTCCTCATTCTGTGCTCTCATATACTTGTATTTTCCGATAGATATTTCTCCAAACTTAGAGGACCCGAATTGGGAGCGAATCAAAATAATCTGCTCTTCATTTAAGTGTGGAATACATTTCAAATCAATTATCGTATCGTTTATTCCATTACTATATTTAAATTTCGAGTCATTCTCTCCATTAATGAGCTTTCGTTTCAATATTAGGCTATAATTAGATGTAATTTTCGGTGATTTTATGACATCAGTCGAAGCGTAATATTTCTGACTTAACAGAGGATTGATTGCAGTCATGGCTTTGGTCTGGGTTTGAATTATTGGGCACTGAATGGAAGTGTTATTCATATTTGCATTATTATTATTAACGTTGCCGTTAGTGATGGCCACATCGGGTACGGCATAGTCTGGATCATTGGCCGAAGAAGAACGGGATGAATAGAAGTCCTTTGGCTCACAATAGACAGGAGTGGCCGCCAAGTCCTGAATTGGGAGGAAATAATAAATTATAGAAATTCAACAAAACTGAATGACTGAGTGGTCCATACCTTCATACAAACCACAATATGTCCGGATTTTTCTCTTCGCTTCATATGAATCCAAAGGAAGACAAGACTTGCGCTGAATATTATTGTGAAGACGAGTGCGAAAGAAATCAAAACTATGTATTCAGTCAATGACTCGACAGCTTCTAAATGCAGATAAGATTCGGTGTAATTGTCTTCGACTGACGACAACTCGAATGACACTTCGCTGATGAGAATCCACTTCTTTGCGAACTTGAGATCAAATTTGACAAACTTTCCGATGCGATGATGCAAATGAATGACCACATCTCTGGCCCTTTCAATCACATTGTCGGCCATATATGCAAACTCTACCGGTTTTTTCGACCAAATCTTTCCGTCAAAACTGAACCATATTTTTGCTGAAGAGAACACTTCCACCTCTTGCTTAAAGAGGTTATGGCAGTGGAATGTGGCAGAAGTGAAGTTGACCAAGGTTGAAAATTCAAATATTACGGGGACGTCTTCCTTGGTTTCGTCGTCAGTTTTCCATCCGATCCATTCAAAGCCTTTATTCACTTTGTAATTATCGTCACCTTTGATACCGTCTACGAGTTGTCCGATCCCTCCGTAAAGGAATCCATTATTGTCTTGAATTCCATCGTAAGTCAGGTCCGAAAAATCACCGAATTTCCCACTTTTAAAGCCATTAGGCGTCGAATACCTGAGCGGAACGTTGTTTTGTTTGCACCCATAGAGTTCAAACCGAAGACAAATAGTTCTTTGATGACTCGCAAAGGGCACGATTCGGATCAGATTAATGCCGACCAATGGATGTGATAATTCGTTCTTCACTATAGTATATGTGTCTGTATTTCCCGACAATTTCTATCAATTGATTGTAAATTTAAATTAATAAACATTTGTATTAAAATCTGAGAGTTGACTCAATTATGAGAACCTTTCGTTCATATATTCATTTTTGTCATAAATTATGACTCATGACATTGACAAGTTGACCAGGTTCATTCTCAGTCAATAGGTGGATATAGAGAGAGCTATTAAAGTACATTTGTACAAGTACAGATCTTGCGGAAAAGCCATAATTCAACTCTACTCATTTATCGGTTTATCAGATCTACCCTTACTTCTCATTTTTTTTCAAAACATAAAGAGTTTTAATATTTTCTAATTTTTAGTCACTTTCAGATCTGATATACCTAGAAATGAGTAGAGTTGAAATAAGGCTTTTTCGCAAAATCTGTACACTCCCTATCTCTATATGGACCTGATTTATGAGAGGAATGAGAGTGTGTCTCAGCCCATAGAGACTTTGCAAACTAATGGGAGTTACAGTCGTCTCATAATTTTCACTGAATGCTTGTTTAAGAACTTTTCAAGAATTGTTTAAAAAGATAAATATAACGAATGAAAGAATAGTCGTATAGTTTGTGAGGTATGAGTGACTAATTAATAGGTAATATAATTAATGACTGCTCACATGATTGCCATCAATGTCCGTCCATTTACTCCAGGTACTACCGTTATCTCTCGAGTATTCCAACCAAAACTCTTCGGCGAACTCCACACCGACTCCGTTGCCAAACCTTCCCTGAGTGGCCACACCTGTGATCACATACTTGTCTTTGAGGTCCACTTGAATCCATTCACTGCCTGATTGTATAGAATTCAATTGCTTGGAAGGACACCATGCTCCTCCTGACATCTCTTGGTTTAGTCTGCAATTCATAAGAATTTAAGAATATTTGCGATTCATTGCAAACACATTCAGTTTAAGCACAGCCTCTATATTCTGTTCGATGAAACCATTTGATTGAAATTCTTAAATAAGAAGCAAAAGACAAAAGGGAAGCCTTCAAAAGGAAAATAGGGGACGAAACGAGAGTTTAAGCCCTACTATAAAATATCAATTTAAACTCTACTCCTAGAGCTGATCCCCTAAGAGATGATTGCGAGTCATTTTCTGCCAAAATATCTTCACTGACAGGAGATATGAAATGCATTCTCCTATGAAATCAGTGATAAAAACAATACTCAAATGTGGAGGAAAGACATCTCTACTAATGTTTACTTTTTAGTCTACTTGTCGTTAAATATTATGTAACAAAGAAATATATTTTGTCTAAAAAAATATAAAAAAAATTCGAGAAATTCCTGAAAAGTTTTCTTAAAAATTGATTGAAATTTGAGTTTTTGAGAAATTGTAATCAAAAGGAGAGTGAATACAAACCGAGCACTTTGTGGTCCAACACTTTGGAGATTATAAGCAGATGAGGCGCTGATATCCTCATCAGATATCTCTTTAGATTCCATACCCAAGGCTTTGGGTCCTCCGATGTAATCACATAAATGGGTTTTCTTGATATCGATAATCGTATCATCTGTTTGACAACAAAAACAATAATTTATAAGAGTTTGGACTCAATATCTCTTATCATATAATTAACAGAAAAATTAAAAACTAATTATATTCTGATTGGAAGTCATTGATCTCTCAAACTATCGCATACTTCAAATGTGTTCCCATTTCTTATCACTATTTTTGTATCTTTCATTTAATACCAGGGTTACACAAGGAGGTCACCCAAAATACCTTCCTGTTAGTGATAATTTTGAAAATACTTCCCCCTTTGTCACCATTGTGAACATTTAACATAACAGATATACCCCCCCCCCTAGATTTTGACCCAATTTTTTTCAAAATATCTCCTGACCCCCCTCGAGTCGGGACCCTTGTTGAACCCTGTTCAATACTCAAATAAAATTATTATTTTAATTGATTTTGTTCTTCAAAAGAGATTTTTCGGCTCAAACACAAGAACAGTGAGTTTGGGGTCATTTGCCTGAAAGAGTTGGGTTAGAAAATTGATTTTATAGTAAAGGGTCGGTTATCTTCTGCATCGGTTAAACTCTACTCCATTCAATTCTGAGGCATATTTGGTATAACTTATACCGTATAAGTATAACATGAATTCCCGTCAGAATAATGGATTGACTCGTGATTTTGCAAACTGAGGAGAAGGGCTGCAGTGGATCATCACTTCATAATAATTGTAATAATATTGAGTCAGTACAACATTAGGGACATCTCCCTGGCCTCATTCATTGCGCATCTTAACACTAGGCGGTGCTATTTTCACACATATTCGTTATCAGACGCACAGAATGAGTTGATTCTGTTCTTAATGTCTTCTTGAGTTCAAGTTTACAAATACGAAGAGAAAATATCCCAATTCTCACAAAAAATAGTCAGAAAAGGCTTAACTATTTTTAGACCTCGTTTTCCGTTTAAATGAAGTAATTACTCTCCAAGTTTATTATCATTTGGTTTGTTTAATCTTGTCAAAAAATTAATTGACCAGTAATTCACTGGATAGAAATAAATTTGACCTTAACTTGAAGACATTTGGAACTGTGAACAATGAAAATGATCTAGTTACAATCTTGTAGAAGTTTTGCGAATGAATTTCTCCTAAAATGTTTTGGTGATCATTGCCTTTAAGGCAGGGATTACCAAGACAACAGGGGAATACTTCCTAACCCTGATGCCAAAAAATTGTTCACAGATTTAGTAAATGTAATGTTAAATTTTCGCTCCGCGATAGGAAGGGGGATATCCAAACTTTTCGACGATAGGGGATATTGGCCATTCCCCCCCTTGGCCATCCCTGATTTAAGGGACACATACTTAAAATCAAGTATTAATGCAATGGTTGTGCGAAATCATAAGAAACAACTCTAAAGATAATGGATTTCAATGGCAAAGCGCGAAAAAATACATTTTCGACCCGTTTATGATCACATAGTTTAGAACTGTATGACAGCACAACATGACTATTACTCTTATCGCCGAACCCCCAACTCATAAGTGTATGCCTTCCAACCGATTCTTATAGCATAAGCAGACCATCAGAAGGAAGGGCAGTATATAAGCAGATGCGACACAATCGTAACACATTTATTTAGTCGTGATTTGAGGACAAAATGCGCTCAAATATAATATTATTGCCGCCACTGATAGTTGTCATCGACTTATCACAAATATAAGTGATTTTCTCATCAATAGACAACTTATTCTCTTTTGCAGACCAAACGAATACCGTTCCGCACAATACACTCCATTATTGATATAATTAATTGCCGGCTCAGTTTAATTCGGTACCAGTTATAAGGAGAGATGAACTGCACATTGATTTAGAGCCGAAATAATCATTCATTCAGTAATTCAATGAATCATTCATTCGTTGATTCATTTGCCATAAAAATCCGTTTTCTTCACTTTGTTTGGCTGCCCATCGCCTCAAGGATATGATGAGAACTGCATTAACAAACTCTGCCGACCAGTGCAAGAGGTATGACATACTGTTAGAACACAAGAGAGATTATAAATCCATTATAAATGGATGGCAAACAGATTCAAAGGCTCTCGTCTTCAACGCGTTTGTCATCCGAACAGAGAGAAAGAAAAATACGAATATAATAACACAATATTGTGGGACAGACATCAAAATGGCATGAATTACATGAAAGTGGAGTACTTTTTAACAATGAATGTCAGAGCAATGGTTGCGCTTAAAGAGAAATTTATCAAAAGATGGTTTACATAGTCTTCTGTAGTCATCATTATTAGGAAGAAATATCTCTCGAAATAAACCAATTTTTCTCAAGAGTTGTGTCACTGAAGGAGAGCACTGGATATCCATCTCAATGGGAGGAAGTTTTTCAATGGGAAAGGGTTTTGTGGAACCAATTTATTGTTCACTTGTCTCTCAACTCTCTCAGTGAGCGTCACGTCTTTCCTCTTTTTATAATCCCATTACTTTTGTTCGCTTCACTGAATATTAGACTTGAGTAGAGTTAAGGCCAAACGAACAGCCAATTCGTTCGGTCCCCTCATTGATAGCTCTCTTAGACTCTCTTCCAGTAGATTGTGAATAGTATTCACTTTTCAAAGCCAGAGATATATTCCTCTCAAAAGAATTTCTATTCTTTTCTTATAATTCTCAGCAATATTTCAATACAAGAAAATAATAATAAAATATAAGCTCTAAAATCATAACTTATTTTTGATGTTTATTACAGTTTAAACTGAATTGAGAATCACGTCATATATTATAGTAAACAAAGACAAATGAGGCGCAAATAATCGCAATATATATGGAAAACAACAGTTCTGGTCGTCTTTTGCCCGACAAACTCAAGTCATAGTCATTATTCCGGGTATTCCTAACTCTGCTCTGCATTTGACAGTATTAGCCTTAAAGCACATTAATTTCAGTGTTTAACTTATAAACTGTATGATAGAAAAGCCATTTCCTATAGGGTTCTGGTGTTGTGTGGATGTGCTGTAATGAGCATGATAACAGTTTTATTCGGTACCAATTTTCAGGCCTCTGTCTTATCGCATCGTCTGTTTTATAGTCAAAACTCACAAAATAAATGACTGAATCAATGTATTTATGTTTAAAAGTCTGCAAATTTCAGAGAATAGAAGGCTTTCCGGCATATTTTGGGCACAGCTTTAGTCAGAAAAGCGAGAAAATCGGTTTACATTCAATTTTTTGGGCTTCACTTCAAGTCTATTGTAAACGAAGTTATTTTGTCACAAAATTTTTGTGTATGTTTTGTGTTTTCACTGCAAGCGTTCACTATTGCTATCAATTAACTTATAATATAAAACTTTTTCGACTTTTTCTCCTATTCTTTGAGTTAACTAACAATAGACTCCGAGCCCCTGAGCACAGAATATAATATATAGAGAAAACATATTGAAAACATTAAGACTTTCCCCCAAAAAGTGCTGCGATTATTGATTTTTTAACTTTTAGCTCAAAAAACATTTTTCTTCGTCTTTCACTTCTTCATCATTTCGACGTACATTTTGATGTAAAGAACTGATCCCGTCTTACATTTTATGTAGAGCTCAGGCATTCTCCTAACTATCTATTCCTCCCTTTCAATCAATAAAAAATGGTTGTGAATGTTGGCTGAGATCCCGATCGACACATGAGTTTCATGTATTATATCATATATTGGCTGCACTTTTCTTATGGCATTCACTTTGTGTACAGTTATATAACGTTACGCTTTGATAAGCAAAGCATACGATATATAATGTCTGTAATAGACTTCTAAACAGTGCGAACAGTGTATCACAAATGCGAGACAACTAAACCATTTATATCCTTAGAGTGCATATTATTTTTTCCGCTCATAAAATCTGCATCAATGCATACAAACTCTCTTATGGCTGCACAACATCTTTAGTTTTGACCATAATATCCAATATAAGTGAACCACATGTCCACCACTTATGAAGCGCCAGATTCGGCACATTTTCTCTATTGTATGAATAATGGTCTCCCATTTCTACCTCAACCATCAAATTGAATGAAAATCTGAATAATATGGAAAAGGCTTTCACTCAAAACGCATTCACTTAAGACTGCAATCAATTTAAGAGAATATTCTTTAGTTTTGTTCTCAATTTTTCCTTTCATTGAATGACAAATGATTTAAAGCAAAAGAAAAGCGAAGATATAATAAACTAAAGCCAAACATCATTTAGGATCGACTTTATTGGACGCACACCAAAAAACTGATCGTAAAGTTCATGGATATAACACTAAATTCTGAATAAGTAATCAATAATTCAAATAATTTGTGATTCAATTATGCAATGAATTATTGCAATCAAACAAATAGAGTATAAAATTCGTATTAAAATAAATAAATGAATAATCAAATGAATGACACAAAAAGCAAACGAATGAACAAAACGTCTGTTTTATGGCAAAAGCCCTGAAAGCAAAAGAAAGATTGAATTTGTTTTGATTAGAGAAATGTTTTATACCAACGATTTAAATCAATTTCGATTAATGGCCTCCAGTTTAGGCCAAACACCACTAAAACAGATGCCATTTCGGATTCAATTTATTTTAATTAATTCAACTCAACATTAATTCTAATGTATTTCAAACAACAAATTAAACCAAATTCTGTTTTGATTGGAATTTTCAAAAATTCTTTGCATCAAAAACACTAAACTTAAGGCAAATATTGAATGTTGAATGCATTTTGCATTAATTGCAAGAATATAAGCGATCACTCATAAGAGCATCTGTTCCCGAGTTCATAATAACCCAAATGACAAAAACAGCGCAAAAACCATTGAATATCAATCAAATGACAGAATGAAAAATTGCTTAAATATTTTTCTCTTTACTCTGCATTTTGTTTATTGAATTTCAAAACAAAAGGTTTTGTTATTCAATTGAGAAAAATAAATGATTGGAGAAAATAGACGCAAACAAAAGACAGTATAAGTCGCGTCTATTCTGTCAGCTATAAAATTGTGACATTTTTTCGTGTATTTGTCTCCGTTTAAAGTTTAAACTTTTGATTCTCTTTTCTTTCTTGGATTTCTTCTCCTGTTATTCAATATCTTAAATAACTTTCTCAAAGAATCGCTTTTCCACTCAAAGCAAATCGCAATAAGAAGAGAGAGAGGAAAGAGATTTAAAGCTCTGCTTTTGTTACCGAAAGCGTTATATCTATTGTTTTGCACTGAAATACCATTTTATTCGTTGTTTTCCGATTTTCAGCTCAATATATAAAAAACATATAATTATTTGGGTGTCTAAGAGAACCATTTACTAAGTTGTGTCGCCTAATGATGACTGACATGTTATGCTCTACCGAATGGAATCCAGTGCTGATACCAATGAGATGAGTGAACACTCAGTGCTTACATAATGCTATTCTTATTTTACAACTAATGTCAAACATTTAAGGACTTGCAATGAGGAGCAGCACTGAAATCTGTCCGTCGAGTATACATTACAACGAATTCCCTCCCAAAGTAAAGTATAAATAATAGCAATTCCCTGAAAAATCTCAGTTTATATTCTTTGCTTTAAAAATTTCTTCTGTATATTCAACTAAAATCAAATTAGTCTAAAATATTTGTTGTCTGTGTTTTAAACTCAATAAATCTAAAGTATATCTCAATTAGACGTCTGAGAGCTCTTCCTCTCCATTCCAATGGCTTTGTGGAGACAAACAGAATATATTTGAATAACAAATTCGAGTGAAAATATGATCGGAGAGAAAAATTGCAGAATTCTCAGTAGTAATGATGATCGTCGAGAAAATTGTTTTAACCCTCTATTTGGAGCATTCATTAGTGGGGTGTTTCCCCTCCGAAAATATGAATATTCACTCTAAAAATATATGAGTTTTGAGTGATATTAAGGGTTTGATTGTGAAAAATAATCAGAGCATTGGCACCAAAATATTGCTTTAATTGTTCACGTATTCAGACATAAATTGCATATCAGTTTCGAATGCAAATCAAATGAATGAAAACGATTCACAAAATTATTTTTTCAAAACTGGAGGCAACAGTAATAAGAGTATAGTTTGGGGGATACACATAATAAAGAAGGAAAATGTGGTAATTAGTGTAATAACATTCCTCTTATTCACATTCATTCTCAAAATGACTCTCAATTGACGATTCAATTTAAAATATTGTTTAATACTATGAAAGCAATGATAGTATACTTGAAGTAATGTTCGCTCCGTTCAGACGATCGGAATTTTATAAATTAAATTAAATTAAAGATTCCAATGAAGGAGTGGGAAGAGTGCCTTCAAGAAGAGGTTGTCTCCGAGTTCTCCCCCTAAATAGTTATAGATTTTTTAGGCACTACTAACGATATTCGAGCAAAAATAAGAGGAGAATAACTAATAAAACAGTGAAGCGATAACATTATTGAACACAGTTTTCATACAATCGTTAGTTGAGAGAAGACTAAAAATATTCGTTTATCTCTTAAACAGTAATTGGGAGCAGAAATTCAATAATGAATTTAAAGCAAAACAAATAAAACTCTTATACAAGCAATCAGATGTTCGTAAGGCGACAGTAATTTAGTAAATATCCAGTAATTCAATATCTTTTATATTTAAAGTTGATATGGGATTAGTGTCTCTTATATAAGAGGAGCTTTAATACAATGTTAAGTATGACCTCCTCCTCAAAAGTGATACACAAGAGTTGAGTTGAAAGTGTAGTTTAGAGCTGAGGCTCAGATGAAAACTATTCAATAAAAGCGTCTCTGTTTTGGAGGATAAGCCATTCGTCGCAATGAATGAATGGTAAACATAGGCTTTAGGGAAATGCAATCTTGGATTCAAGTGTCGCATCATTTATAAGCATTTGAACGCATGTTTTGAACGCTTTGAGAAAAAATAAGTCTCATATGTTGTGGAGAGAGAACTCCAATATTGAGTCGACGAAAAATCCTCTCAAACTGTAATTAATTTTTGTGAAAAAGCTCTTCCGTTCACGAAATTAAAGTTTTTTAGATATTTGCGAACAGTTTTCACTGAATACACGATTGGAAACATGAATTCCTAAACAAATTCTGGGCTTTTCTACTAAATAAAAATTTCATTTCAACGTAGAAAAAGTGATATATTTTTTGAGGAAGGATGGGAAGGATGTGAGGCCACAAACCTTTGACAGCACATGAATTGTTAGTGCTTTTGGCAAATGAGTTGAGGCTTAAAATGGTTCAACTTTAGAGCCGATAGAGATTTAAGGGACTGACTGATGCCAAGAATGGATGGACACCAACAAAGCAATAAACATATAATTTTTGGCTAATCTAAACACTTCTTAAAAGCTCTTCCCTCTGACCCCTCTCTCATAAATAGCACACTTTATTCAACTAAAAGGAAACAGACATTTACTGAACACTACTTTTATAACATATTCTTCGATAAGACTATGAATAGCTTTCAAATTTGAGCTCAAGTTTACACAAAACAGAAATACTAAACGTTTTGAGAATCTATTCGAAAGATAACATTCATATCTCATTTGGCCTCTCCTTCAGTCCCACTGATAGTCATAAAGTGTCGGCAAACAGTAGTAACACTAAAAGCCATTTCAAAGAAAACGTTTTGTTACCAAAAATAATTAACAAATAAATCCCGAAATTACTATTCAAATAAGGAAAGCAACAAATCGTGTGCTTAACTAACATTTGAACCCAAAGATCAGAAAATAATGGACTCAAAAAAATACAATTAGAGTGTAAAACAGAAAATAAATGAAAAATGCGTTCATCTGTTGCACACAATTCTCTAAAAGGCTTTTTATTACTTATTTTCCAAGTATTAGATGACAAGACATTAAGATTTATAAATTGTTGATATGAGAGACTTCTGTTCATATTCTCTAATATCGAATATCACATGTTTTTCACTAATTTTGTCGATTTTCCCGATTTTTTCTACACTGAGTGTCAGTCCCTTCCATAATATCTTATGGATTCTTATAAAAAAGAATTCTCCGATTCTTCCCATTTCTGTCTCTTTCTTCGCAAACTTAATGACTCGGAAAGCATTTAGTGCTGAGATTTAGTCACAACACTATTGGCTATTTCGGCTCAACAGCGCTTATTGTCGGTGCCATATCCTTCCCCATCCTTTTGGTGGACTAACCTAACAATAGCACAACCAATAACTCATATGAGTTTCATAGCAATGATAGGGAGCACCACATATGGAGTGGTGATATTCGATTGATTTACTCGTATTATACCTCATAACTCGTTAACGTTTATTGTTCTGCAATAATATTTTGCTTTTATAGCGACACTCATAAGAATGGGAGCGAACCCTAAATGCAGGACTTATTATGAGATAGAGTTAAGACAACCTTTGATTTCTTATTGGCATTCCATAAATTCAGTGCCGAGAAATCTGATCATTAATGTTAAGAATTCGGAGCCATTCCTTTGATAAAAAATTTGTCACACAATAAGAGTTTATAAGAAGAAAAGTAATTAATTAAAAAATGATTTATTGAGTCAATGAGAATCTGATAAATAGATTTGAAACAAAATCAGTCGCTTTTTATCAAAAGGAATATTTCATTGCTTTTTATCTCTTAATTAAAAGTCGACTTTCCATTAATTCTCAGTTAATTTGATAATATGTTTCGTGAATGCGATAACATTTCGATTAAACAAAATTATTTTTTCATAAATCTTACAGACATTGAGCAGAACAGCACTGAAATAGAGGTCAAAGAAAGACATTCAAGAATAAAACAATTTCTCCTTTTTCTCCACACATTCTTTTAGCTCTTATTTTTGTCTTAACTTTTTTTGCTTAAGAAGGAAATACAGAGTGAGTTGTTGTGACGGATGTGTGAATTGGTTTCGCTTTATTAAAAGCTCTGTTCCCAAGACATCCCAACAACGCATTCCTTCAGAGCTTATATGCATTGTTTGCAATGTCTTTAGAGAATGTATAACACATTTTGAGCTCAAAATCTTGTCTGCCTTTTGTGTTCAGCCCTAAGATTTTTTAATGAAAACTTTCTTACTTTGAAAAATTCAATTCAATTCTTCACTTACTTTCCCCTCTCATTCATCTTCTCTATTATTTTAAAACCTACACAAACACTATTGTAAAATGAAAACTCATTTTTTACTTGACTCTCAAACCCCAACGATTATGTTCGGAGACATTTTTGCATAATTATTCAAATTATAAACACATTTCATATAAGAATGATTTGCAGTCTTTTTCATCAAAAATATTCTTAAGTTAACAAAAGTGTTGAAAAATCACTTTTGAAGTATTTCTTAACATAGGATATAAATATTTCCATAATTCAAACATTTTTCATCTATTCTTAGCTTCAATGGGTTTATAATGAAGTCTATTAATTAAGAATAGTTTATATTCTTGTTTAGTATTCCAGTTCTGTTTCATAATGAATGGTAAGACTAATGATATTTTCATATAATTAAAGCAAATGTTTAACTCTTAAGACGGAAAGAAAGAAAATTATAGTCAAGAAAAAGGACTCTCTTTAATGTCTGGAGTCTAGTGTCAGGATTGACACCACAACTAATAATTCGGTCCAAATATGTTAACAGCTGTGGATATGGCTCTATGGCTGTGCACTCGATATTTCAAACTATGCGTCAAAACTGTATGAAACAGTGATAAAAAAGAGTGACACTAAAGGAATGAAAGAGAGATGCCATCGATGGCACAGTCAAGTAGTTTATGAATGAATCGTGTCTTTCAATAGTTAGCTGAACGGGTAATGAGCCGAGTCATTCACTGGGAGGAGACTTTATTCTTCCACATCTATTGATTGAGAGGACACCCAAGAAAAATGACAATACATTGCAATCGTTGATATCACTTAAATAATATACTTCTCTCTCAGTCCATGAAAATGAGCCCAAAAATGGCAAAACATTATTGAGAAGACAGAGAAGAGCAGAGAAGGAATCACTTTCTCATCTCTAACACAATGTATTGCAACCTATGTGTACATCAAAGACCATAATTCTCTCTCTTTTCTAAAAATAAATTACTTCACAAAACAGTATTCTATGAGAAAAAGATTTCTCTTCTCTTTATTTCCTAAGAAAACGAATTTGTTTTTTCAACTTTTCTAATATTCCAAGGATTTCATGGAAGTCGACAAAAATCCAATAGTCGTGAAGTGAACTCAAATGAAAGATACAAACGAAATGAGAAAATTGTATGCATTTGACTAAAGCTCTCTGTCTCTCAGCTTTAGTTTCAACAAAACAATAAAACAGATTTCAATAGAGATGAGCAAAGGGGGGGGGGGGAGTCAACCAAAACCCTCTCGTTTAAAATTAAAAATTTGAAATCTCTCTGTTTTAGGGAAATCTAGTAATACCAGATCTGTCAAGGTTTTGGCTAGTCTCCTATAAATACCTTCCCTAACCCCTTCTACATGTGTGCCGAACTTGCTCATCCCTGGTTTACATCCATTGGAGGATTGAAAGAGATTTATCACAACAAAACACAATCACTCCTTTCATAGTCAAGGCTAACAATTTTAACATTATTCCAATTTTTCTCCAGTCATCTGATTCTTAAAATTTTATGCAAATCTAGTTTTCATTTCAATCAGGGTTCGACAAGGGGTCAGCCAAAATACCCCCTATCAACGAAAATTTAAAATATACCCCATGGCGAATTTTTTTACATTACCATTGGTGGACCCCCTGAAACCCCGCCCCTAGCTCTTGAGCCAAATTTTTGCACAAGCTCCTCTCCTGCCCCTTAATGTCGCCGATTCTGTCCATCCCTGATTTAGTCCAATCCCTGAAATATAGTTATCTGCTAAAATGTTTGAGATGACCCTAACCATTATGAATATTTAATGGGTACTTAATATTTATTTATCCATGCTTAAAATAGCAATGAATTGTGTATTTCTTAAATTAGTATTTGGCTAATGATATAGTGGTTTATGAATGAAGTCATGAAATGTTATAAATTATAAGTTATAATACATACCGTTATGTCGTTTCGTTAATTCAAATGAATGAACCAAAAGATTGAGAATTAAAAGCCAGAGAATGACTGAAACCAAGTTTATGCCCTTTGATTGCATTTTGGTGGAGCTCTGTATTGCAAACAAGAGAAATATATGAGAAAAGTCATCATTAATTCGTAAATCTATAGACAAAAATGCAGTTAAACTTAAAATGACATTATATTTATACCAGGAGTCAAACCAGGGATCACCAAAGGAAGGTCAGCCCAAAACCCCCTATCGGCGAAAATTTTGGAAACCTCCCTCCTGTCGCCGATTCGAGAATTTAGCACTACAGGTATTCCACCCCCCCCCCACCCCCGCTGCCGAGCGAAGCGGTAAATATTTGAGGTTTTTGGCCAGAAATCTTAGATTTCCCCAAAAAATTAGACTTTTTCAAAATTTTTTCCCCAAAATCTCGAAAAATTATAATAC